>PVIH01019247.1:0-35974 GCA_004025045.1 Sigmodon hispidus | reverse complement strand
TTTGTGGGTCACTTATGTATACAATCATATCATCTGCAAATAGAGATAGCTTCACTTCTTCTTTTCCAATTTGTATGCCCTTAATCTCTTTTCGTTCCCTTATTGCTTTAGCTAAAACTTCGAGAACTATATTGAATAGATAAGGGGAGAGAGGACATCCCTGTCTAGTTCCTGACTTTAGTGGGATTTCTTTGAGTTGATGTGTTATCTTTTGTTGACTAACAAATTAAACACTTAAAATTTATAAGCCTAAAGACTCTCACTGCAAATCATTTGGACAGGGTATAATGGATAGCTTCTCCTGGCTTGAGCTGGAATTGTGTGGAAATGCTCTCATACCTTGAATCACACATTTGGCTAGTGGTACCAGCTGCTTGCTGGAACCTCAACTGAACTGTCAGGCAGGGCATGAACATGTGGCCTCTGATTTGATCTCATACAGGAGATGAAATAGGTTTGTGCTCACAGCCTGGAGAATGAGTTCCAAGACTGTGGGTTCAGGGCAAATGAGAAAAGAGAATGGTATTCATTTGATTAGTTTCAAAAATAATAGAGTGTCCCTTCTGGCACATTTCACTGGTCGTGGCAGTCCAAAGAGTCTTCCTAGATTCAAAGAAAAAACAACAGCAACAACAAAAACAGACACTACTCTTTAATGGGAGCAGTGTCAGGGTCCAACATGAAAAAACCCTGTGATACAAGATGTGTCATCTAGGAATCAACTAACAGTCAGGAGAAATAGTCAGTTTTGTTAGGCTTGAGGGTACAAGATGATCTTGGCTTTTAAAACATGGTCAAGAATTAGGTAGTTTGTATCTATATTTCTAGCACCTGGGAAGCTAAGTAGAAGTGATCGCCACAATCTAGGCAACACAGTAAATTCCAGATGAATTTGGGCTACAGAGTGTCAAGAAGCCAACACAAAATTAAATCAACACACAAAAAAGGGAAAGTATTATAGTTAGTATACTAGTATAGGTTTAACATTCTCTTACTCAGCAGAATTTCACATACATACATTCATACGTACACCACACACACACACACACACACACACAATCACCTTTACTAAATCAGTATGAACTTCACCTCCCCCCAGTTCCATAATACGGAAAATTTTGTTTTCATATCTGGAACCTGGATGAATCATTGTTAGGAGCTCATTACCGAACATGAGTTGGCATTAATTAAAACAGGTTGGTTAAAAAGGCTAATGAACTACCATGTACACTCTAGAGACAGGAAAGCAAGAGATCTGGTTTGCAGCGTGCAAAGATCCCTAGAGTTAGTCTGAAGGAAGGAGGTAGGAAATTAGATAACTGAATCTCTCAAGGAAAACGCATTCAGATGCAATGACCAACTCATGACCCCTCACAGTTACTGAACTGTTAAGCATCTTGGTGATAGTGTTCATATCCATACTAAACAAGGCTATTGTCCTGGGAGATGGTGACATCATGTTTACCATCTCTTCAAGGAAAAGAGGCCTGATAGTATCTCATCTGTTTCACCCCCAAAGATGCTTCCTATTACCCTACAGCTTGCCGCACTCCTGCTCCTGGCTTATTCCTCATGAGTCAGCCCTTCATCACTTCACAGCTCTCTATACCTATTTTATTTCCCATATCCCTCAAACTTATGAAGATCTCATCTTTTTTCACCCTTTCCAAAATTTTTATCTCTTTTATTTTTTTATGCACCATAGGTTACTCTCTTATTAGCTATCTCAAATCAAGTGGTTCGTCTTCTTGTCTCAGTAGTGATAACCTTACCAATGTCTGTCAACTGTATTTCCCTACTTTTACCATTGGTCCTTACCCCTACCAGGAAGGCCCCTTAGTTCCCACCTTCCATTGTGCTTTTTTGAGCTTGTGCACATGTGGAGTGAGAGACAAGAACTGTATAGCATGGAAACACAAGTTGGCTAATGTTTGAAATTGAACCTAGACACACAAACTATTTTAAGCAATAGTTGAAGAACTAAGTTTTGTCATTATGATAAAGCAGGTCAGGTTTCTATCAGTACACTGACATTAACACTTCCTCCTCAAGAGCACAGAGAACAGGCCTAATGCTCCAATTGGGAGGGTGATGATGCTCATTCCTCTTTTTGTCATTTATACTTCTAGCTTGCAAGTCCGACCCTCATCACCAAGGACATACAGATGACCCCACTTTTATGGCTCTTTCACAAATTCCTCAGAACCTTGCCATCTGTGCCTTAACTCTTCTTTCAAGGGCTTCTCTGGGTTTTTCTTTTTTTAACCAATGTTTTTCTATTTTTACATTTAAAAGAATAACAGTTTTGTGTACTTAAAAGGATATGAGAGAAGGGAGTGAGCAAGGGAGAGAGAAAGAGGACGGGAGGAAGAGAAGAAAGGATGGAGGGAGGGAAGGGAAAGAAACAGGCAGACACTGAGGGGGTGCATCTTTTTCAAGACAGCTTCCCTCTAGGATGGATAAAACTCTTTGTTCTGCATTCATGCCCCTGCCTTTCATCACAGCTGCACTCACAGAAACACCCACAATACAACTGGTGAAACTGAACAAACCTGATGAGCATCCTCTGTTAAGTGGTTGAGAAAGAGCCTGAATTCCTAAGCAGGAGTGGCCTTCTTCTGGAATTTTCTAAGACAACTGTTGTTTTCCAAGATAAAGAAAGAAATGACAACAAATCCTAAATTACTTTAAGGACCAGCGATGACTGTCCAGTCCTGACTTCAGATTTCCTTCCCCTTTTCTGCTGGATGACTGGATTCACTTATACCTACAGAGCCTGTCCTTTACCAACACTGGGACACACTGAGACCTTTCTCCTCCTCTGAACACTTAAAGAAAACTATGTCCTTATCCTTGTCTGTCCTATTGGTCATTTACCTCTATGTTGTTCTCCAAGGTCTGGGAGAAGCAAGATAAATATAACTCCCCATCACTGCTTGTATGTAGACTGTTATTTGCCAGGCTGGGTCCATGGTGGCTGGGCCCTACTAACTGCATTAGAAATCATAGCAAGTTGTGGTGGCACCGCTGTTCCTTCCAGGCAAATGTGAGACTGAGCTGTCGGCTCATTAACATTGCAGCTGCACAGCAGATTAGATGCATTGTGCCTCGCTGCCTGGTTGATGTGCTCTAGAATTAGGGCCTGGCATCACTGGGACATACTTATACTCTGTTTACAGTCATTCCCGACACAGACAACACTGTCTTGCTTTTCTGTGTCTGTCTGTATAGACTGGCTGGCTGAAAATATCTCTCACTAAGTTGAGAGATATTTAAATGTCCTATAGAACTCTAGAACACACCATACACACAAATCCTAATCATAGAGTCTCTCCATTCAAATATAAAAATAAAATCATACTCTTCAATGACTTTTCCAAGAAAAGAAACTGATAACTTTCTCAAATCAACCACAGTTTCATAAATATAGGGCTTTGGATTGGTTATAGTGGATTCCCAAGTCCTTAAGAGAATAAGAGTTTGGTGTGTGTGTGTGTGTGTGTGTGTGTGTGTGTTCTAATGCAGCCTTCAACATCATGACAGGAGTCTAATAAGACTGTTTGATTTTGATTAATCTTGAGAAATGCATCCTCTCTTTATACAAATATCTTATTGACAACTACATATGCCTATTTTAAGCACTTTTAGGATAAGTAAAGAAGCTACTTCTGTTTTGACAACATTTCTTAAACATATAAGTGAAATTCTCTTGAGAAAAATTCTAGGTATATTTCTAAGGCCTCTCTGGGCCTGGAGACTTTGGTGCTCAGAGGGATGTGCAAGATGTAACATGAAGAATCTTGGAAGGCAAAACTAACTGATGGCAGGTGAAAGACTCTAGCTAAAGATGGCAAGAGCCTTATCTTGGAGCTGAGGCTGAAAATTAATCATACTTATCACCCTTCTAAGTTTGGGACAAAATGAGATATAGCAGAGGAGTCAGAGAGATGGAAAGTCAGATATATTACTGGTAAAACACACTTAAGAGAGCTTCTCCAACATGTCACTACAACTAGGTTTGCTAATACCTTCTCCAAGTGACATACTCACCCATCTTGTCATGGAACATCACAGACAGCCTCAGGCTACTTCCACAGGAAAGGGCAGGGAAGTCATTTGTCCTTCAAATAGCTTAGCTCATATGTTGTCACTTCTGGCTACATATAAGAGCCAGGCATAGAGTTCTGAAGGCGATCAGTGCCCAAAACTCCCATCACCCTAATGAACTGAAGCATCTTCTCTGGGGATGGGTTCTGGACTTGCACATCTTTAAGTAGCTCCTTATCAACAGCATAGACTTAAAACTGACATCCCCAGATTCATCCACAGGCAACAGAGGAAAGGAAACTGAGGGCCCAGTCTTTGATTTCTTCTCCCTAGTTCACCATTCACATGACTTGTTTTTTTTCTCAAGGCCATATGTAAGGAATAAACTGACCACTTCCCAGGCCTAGGCTTCTAGACAGGAGTAGTGAAAGTACACCTGAGCTGGAGATGGGCCACCTTTCTTTGTCAGACACTTTTGGGATCCTGAGGGAACAGTTCAGATGGTGGCAGTAGCTGCACATTCAGATGTGTGTCTCAGGATTAGCACAATCCTCTCATTCCTTTACCTCATACCATCTCACTGGGCAGCAGATGACACCTTGCCATCACCTGAGCACTTATGCACCATGAAAAGCTGAGATTTAATTCTTCATCTCCTCTGGTAACTGGATCTCATTCCTGGGCAGCCAGTCAACACATCAGGAATCCACCACAGCATATGACGATGTCTCTCCACAGCAGGCTGGCCAGGAACCATCTAGAATTCATGACTGTTATTGTTTGTTTACATACACTAGGAACAGGTAGTACTGTGAGTTACTCAGACATACTTCTTTTTCTGTAAATTAGTTTCAAACTATGCTTCAAGTCAATAGGCTGGCTTCAAAGGTTCTATTTCTTTCTTCTCCTGTCTTTGGGCAGTAAATAGGAAACCTGGTCTGTGTACAGCATATACCGTCAGGAGCAAGATGGTGCAGAGAACAGTTTGAGTTAGACAAATCTAGCTGCACTTGACAGTACTTGCTTTCATTCATAAAGGCATTTCTGCTCAGTTTTTTGCTTGATTGCTAATTAACAGTGTTACACTTCCCATTGTCCCTTTCTGATCAGA
The DNA here is from genome assembly GCA_004025045.1 of Sigmodon hispidus. Lineage (NCBI taxonomy): Eukaryota > Metazoa > Chordata > Mammalia > Rodentia > Cricetidae > Sigmodon > Sigmodon hispidus. The sequence continues at coordinate 30,816 of PVIH01019247.1, read as the reverse complement.
AGACACAAGATGATCTTTTAGAAAAATGACTAAAGTTTAAATGAAACTTTTTAAATCAAAATCTCTTCTCAGGCAATAATGTTGAGTATTGCTTCATTTGTCTCATACATATAAAGGAGGTCTTACCTACTAGGGTTCACATGGTAAAGAGTTTGAGCAACAAAGCAAGAGTAATGCCTCCTCTGGGACTTCTAACTTAAACTCCAACTAAACCTAGCAGGTCAACTCAAGAGGCAAGAGGAAGGAATTGAAATTAAGAACTTTGAGCATTGCCCCGTGTTGAAGGGAAATTTCCAAAGGAGCAGGAGTGATAAGCCACTTCATTTCTATATCTTCTTAGTAGAATCAATAAAGAAAAAAATAAAAACTCTAGCTCTTTAAAAGACCATGTAAGTCTCTAGGGGCTCTAGAAAAACACTGGAAGTTTGGTGAGTTGATACAAAATTACCATATTCTCAGGCAGATGAGGAAAACTGAGAAGTAATGAGTACAGTATGCTGAATATGGACCCTGCCACATGACCCACTGCACAAGCCACAGGTGGAAAGGCCTCATTTACAGAGATGAAAAGAGTCACTTTCTCTTCTGGCTTATGCAGTTTTAATTCCAGCTCTGTTCATCTGATTCTCTAATTTTAATTGGAATCACATTAGCATCTCCACTTTCCTCTGGACCTAGAAAATATACCAAATTTAAAAAGGGACTCTTTGGAATGCCTAATTTACCTATCATACTTCCTTTGGATTGTTCACAACCCTCAGTGTCACTAGAACTGCAGGGCTCTGAGGTAATGAGCTAGATGCCCCATTCCAGAATGTTCTCTTGCTTTCATGTGAGATGAATATAAATTCACTATATAAGTGTGTATATAATAAAATAAGTGTGCATCTGTGAGGCTTCAGGATATTGCACTTAATACCACTGAATGGTTATCAGAAATCTGAAGAATACTTTGTTTGTCAGGGTTCTTAAGAAAGACCGTTATAAATAGATGGATGTAAGCAAATATGATAAATGATAGATGATAGACAAGTAAAATATCAGATTTGTTATAAGGATGAGCTCCTGTGAGTGTAGAGATAAGAAGTCCCATCATCTTCTACGTGTAGGTCAGCAGGGAAGTTGTGCACATCAGTAATGATGGGCCTTCCTTACACAAACAGGTAATGTCTGTGACTTCCATAAACACCCTCAGTGGACAACAAGAAATAATGACTTTTCAGATATGTGGATGTCACTTAATCCAGCCAAGCTTACACTTAAAATTAACCATTATGGTTATTTCATCTATATCTACAAAGAGAGAATTGTTAAGCAATCAGATATTTTATTCTGAAATATACATTTGAATGTCCCCTAATAACAGCAAAGGAAAATGGAAGCTAACAATTTTTTTGTTGTTGTTCAATCGAGTTACTAGAGAGTGACTGATCATCTATATGTCAGTGATGCTGCCAACATTCAAAGATATTCACAGCCTTAAAATGAAGGCCAGAGAAATGTCTCCATGGTTAGGAGCATGTGCTACTCTTACAGAGCTCCCAAGTTCAGTTCTCAGCACCAATGGCTCATGACTGCCTCTAACTCCAGTTCCAGGAGATCCTACATCCTCTTCTAGACTCTACAGGGATCCACCAACACATGGCAGCTATTCACATAGATGTGTACACACACATAATTAAAACAAATAAAGAAAAATTTTACCAATATAAAAATCAAGTATGACAGCCTTAAAGAAGTTCACAGACAGATGTAGATCTCATCAGTGAGTATTTTCAGCTGTGCAGTGCAAAGACTTGCAAGGGAGACAGTTATCGGTATGTCTTTATCAATTTCTTTAAAGGAAGCAATTTTTCAAGTTTTGTCTTCACTTATATCATTTTGGGGGTGGAAAGGGGAGAATTTAATAAGCATTCCATCCCCAGATACAGCACAACTATTAACAAAGGTAAAAACTGAAGCCTAAATTGAAGAACAGTATCAATATTTAATCACAGCAGGCTAAGGGTTGCTGAAACTGAAGATATTAAATGTAATTGAAACAAAGCAGCCAGACTCCCAGTATGGAGTGGGGGGCCTGGGAAAGAACCATTCTCTCGCTGTCACTATCTCACAGTTATTGGAATACTCCCTAAGCAGATTACACCAGAGCCCAGGCTAGGAAGGTTTTATCTGTGAAAGGTAACTTCACCTTATGTAACAAATCAGACTGTTAGTCATACAACACTAAAGCATTTTCTTTCTAAAAAATAGATAAAAGAGATGAATAATCTAGCCAGCATGCTAATAAAAGAAAATAAAGGTAGATGGGAAAACTCTGAAACATTCAACAGGCTAATTTGGGAATTCTAGATGACATACCAGAAAGTGGGTATAATGATGTTATTAAATATCTTTAATACATGAGCCTTTTACATGGAGTATAAACTCATATTTTTATAATTGTTACTTATCTCAGACCTTGTATTCATGACCTCAAAGGACATTTCCAGAAGCTAATATTATCTGTATATCCCAAAGAGTGTTGTGTGAGGGTTCTGTTTTCTATAATAGTCTCACCCTCCTGGCAGCCCCTCCCCACACTCCAGCTTCATAACCAGGCTCTTTCTGCACACTGTTATTAAGTTGGGGCTTATGATCCCCTTCCTAGACATCAAATTAGAAATTTTTCCTGCTATGAAGTGAGCAATGGTATCTACACACTTTATTGTTTCCTTGTGTAGATGCCAAGCTTGTTTGCAGTCTAAATATGACTGTCTGTGTTTGTGGATCTAACAGATGATGGATGGATGGATGGATGGATGGATGGATGGATAGATGGATGGATGGATGGATGTAATGAGCTCAGACTTATAAGTACTAGTTTTGTACACTCTGTGTACAATGGCCATATTCTTGACACATAGTCAGAAGCTTGCCTCTACAGGTACAAACCACTTACATCTATCTGCATTCATACTCCTTTACTCTTGTGGTGATACCAAACACAGAATAAGTAAAAAGCTATCTTGCAGATAAGGCTTCTCAACAAAAGGCACAGCATCTTGAGTGATGATTCCCTCATCACACCCACATACTATTAGGCATACATGAAGACACCCAGGCAATCACAGGATCCTATGACACCAGGTTAAATAACATGAAATCAATCAGGAGCACAGTTTGCTCTCCTCATACTTCTCTCTTCTCCAGAATTTTACTGTGATGTAATACTCAAATTATGAAGCCAAAATTACACCTTGCAATCTGCTGGACCTAAGTTATTTCAGGGTTGTTTTTTCCAAGGAAGAGAAAAATTATAAGGAAAAGATACATACATGTTAACATAATTCACTTCATTACATTAAAATGTTCTCATATCCCTCAGCAAATGTTGAAACATTTGGCAATACACAAAACTTTTTTGTTTCTCTATTTTCCCATCTGTAAAGATACAAGGAAAAGGTGATCAATGTATCATACACATTATACATACTGGCAAACAAGGTGAACATTGAGCTAAGAATATATGTTTCATTGTAAAGATATTTTTAAACTAAAATTGGTGAACACTTAGAAAAATTGAATCATAAAATCTCTTTGTTTTAATTATGTAAGAAAACCAAATTCTGCTATAATATATTTATTGGGATCTTAGTTCACGAAGCTGGGGAAATGGCTCTGAATTTAATAGCACTTGTTGCTTTTATAGAAAACCCAGATTCAAGTTTCCAGCACCCACGTGGTAGTTCACACCATTTATAACCTCAGTTCTGGGGACGCAGGAAATACAACACTCTTTTTTGATCTCTTAGGCACCTGGAATACATGTGTGTGTACATTTATTCAAACATTTCAAATACTATGAAAATAAATAAAGAAATCTAAAATATATTTTTGAAATGAGACCAATGTACAAAGTATTCACATGGATGCTACAAGGGTCTAGCAGTTGAAAGAATGTGTGTGACTTAAAATGACAACCAACCATCTCCAGAGTCTTGGGGCAGGGTTAGAGGAGGATGGGGTATTGCTGAAGACTCCATAGAGGAATGCTGCCTTTCCTGCCTATACATCGTGAGGCAGGATGTGTCAGGGTGTCAAAAGACTCACACTCTGCCTTCCCCATGAGCAAAATGACCCATCAGGATTCAGAAACGTGTGTGGCCTTCCTCTGCACAGACTGAGTAGAGAGAAAAGCACTCTGTGGTTGTCAGATAAGAGAGGAGTAATGCCTTTGAAAGGCAAAGTGGGGCAGGAATCTATAATTTTGAATTGAGTTTAGAGTGGAACTTTCCAGAGAACAACAAAGCATTGCTTGACAAATAATTCAATCATCTGGTTTTATAGAGACCTTAGGCATGATGTAATACAATCCCATGTTGTTACAGATTAGGTTACAAAGGCTCAGGCAAGTTAACTCACCTGCCAAGTCACATTGCTAATAAATGAAAAAGGAAGAAATTCTATTTTGAGCTGGCTCCAAATCCTGTCCCTTTCTTCGCCGTAATAAGCAGCCTGCTTGTGATGTGGAATTATCTGACACTTCCAAAAGCCCCTCCAGCCAGAGAAGTTCAGACTGAGTTGGCTGCAGCCTCCAAATATCGACCCCCAGCTTTCCTAGATCAGTTACCTGTACACTAATTGCAAGTCTCCATCCTATGTTTCCATTTGCTGGGAAATTGATACTAAATCAAGATTGACAGGCTATAGGGAACAATCAACTATAAAGTAAAGTGACAAGGTTCTACTGTGGAATACCATCAAAATGTTCTTACCATGAACTGATCATCAGGCAAGAACAGACCGTTTCACCCAGGCAGTGGGATGATTAAATCAGAGCCACAATATCAGTATTGAAAGCTATCTTAACAGATGAAGCCATCAGGAAAGAGAAAAGTCTCTAAACTTCTGTCAAGTATTCTTGCAGGCTTTGTACAGCTGGCAGAGGAGACTTAGCAGGAAAGAGTAAGCAGAGGAATGTGAGGACATTAGAGTTTCTTGCGGGGCGGGGGGAGGAGGGAGATACATGAACAAAGGGAAACCAGCATTGATTGGGTTACAACCTGTTGACAGCTAAAAATGTCCAGTGGCTTGTAAAGTATGGAGGATGTTGGCTATATTAGTCTAATATGTGGGGTGGACAGTATAGGTACTTACTAAATTGAAGGCCAATATTATTTATGCAGAAGAGCAGATAGAGAAATACTTTTAAATAAATATATTACAATGGGAAAGAGATGTTAGGATTACATGAGCTTTACATCATAATTCCACCACCCATAAAAATTGTAGAAGTTTTCATTTTAAAATTATTAAGAATGTATAATAGTACTAGAAATTGAGAAAGAGTTGCATGAATGGAGCTTAGATGAGTGAAGAGTCTCTCAAAAGTGGAATGCAGATGGGGTCATCCTGAACTAGAGTTCTATACCCATTCTGTTCGAAACAGGGCTATAATACAAGATGAAGTGTATTTGGGTGACTTGCTCTTGGATAGAAGATGTATAAATAAGAATCAAAGAGACCTGGGTTCTGGCTATTGCAAATAAAGTTGTTTGTTATGAAAAAAAAAAAAGAATCAAAGAGACCTAGAGGGTGTCTAGTTATATACTTGTCCTCTCTGCCTCTTCTACCTGATGCTACACTGAGGTACCACTGGAGGACTTTGTCTGATTAATTAAAAAGAAAAAAAAATGTCACCTTGCTACATAGTATGTCATACATGATTCCAGATGCAAGACTTCCCTTATCATCCCTGAAGACAGGCAAGAAAGTTTGTCATGAGATAGCGGCATCTGAGCAGAAGGCCACCCTGAGGAAAACAGACATTTCAACAAAAAATTGACATATAAAGATGTGCTTAAAATAGTATCAATGTAACACAGATTTGTGCAATGAGAGAGTACAAATTACAGAACTTATAACTGAAAAGCATTATTAGATACTTGTGCAGAGTGGACAATGTGTGGAGCTAATACTGAGCCAGAAGCTGGAGCTGAGGAATTATCTACACAATGCTAGCCTGGGACACAAGGAGGACAGATTCAGGATGGTTAGTACATATTTAACAGCAGATGATGAAGAAAAAAAGCTAAGAATTTACAAGACACCAAAGAATAAAGAAAGCTGTAATACCTTACAGTGATTTTTTAAAAAAACAATCTACAAGGAAATGAGAAGATAAGAGTCATCACTACCTCATATTTCAAAACAACAATAGAGATGATTTCTAAAGCAATAGGAAAAAGTCACTTTGGAATAGCAAATGCCTTTCCTAGCCATGATCGTTTCAAGTCTGAGAACTAAACAGAGATAACTTCAGAAATAAAGTCTCTAATTTTTTTCTACTTTAAGTATGCATTATTAATTCAGATTATAAAAAGTAAAGGGGGCTGCTGCGTAAAGTTAGCCAGTTGGTCCCCTGAAGCTGCTTCCTTTTTCTCCTAATGATTGAGCAAAGGATAACAAAAGTTAGCCACAGAAGGTGAAAAAAAAGTAACTGATATCTGAACTGTATGTGGACACTGGGGAAAACAGTTTTGAGGCTTGAGAAAAGTGAATGCCAAGCAATCAGGAGGAAATCCAACAGCAAACACAACTTATACCAACACCTCCAAAAGACTCAATAATTGGTGCCATCGAGCAAACTAGAAGCAGAGTAGACAAGAAAGAGCTAAATTAATGAAGATTGGTTGAAAACCTATTTAATATGTTGTCAAATCCTCTCATTGGCTCAGGTTAACTCCCTGATAAGCTTTCCATCACCCTGACAAAAGCCTGGAGGTTTGTATTTTAGGAGAATAGAACAGCAGCAGTCTGCACTTGTAGCTGTTGGTTCACCTAGCAAAGGAATCAGTGTGCAGAAAACATCATATTTAAGTGCATTTATGCATACTGTGTACTAAGAATCCTAGATTCTTCACCTTTTGGTGTAATTAATTTTTATGTAAGCATATAATGTGATTGAATTAGATGAGGCATTTTTATACATGAGTCACTATACCTTGTTGGGTGATATATTTTATATTTAATAAAATCACCCTAGAATATCAGAGAACAGAATCATCTACAGGCAAGTTATAAGGGTCAGAGAGTGGTGACTCACATCTTAAATATCATCATTCCACTCAGGGTGACAACGTGATAACCCATGCCTTTAATCCCATCACTCAGGAGACAGAGATCTTTCTGTATTTTTGTGAGTTCAAGTAAGGCCCAACAGCCAAACAGTGGTAGTTCACACCTTTAATCCTAACTCTAGGATTATGACGCAAAGTTGAACCCAGAAGTAAAACTACTGGGTGGGGAAAATATTTAAGGCAGGTGTAGGGAGACATTCAGGCATTCTGTAGGAGTGATCAGCCACGCATAGGACTCTTGAAAACAGCCCTTGTTCCACTTGAGAAGTTGGCTGGGTGAGAACTGACTGTGGTCTATTTACTCTCTCTGATATTTAAGGCTGATTTTATTAAATGTATCATCACAACCTTGTTCATTCCCCTCCACCTACTACCCTGCCTCACTCTACTGCCCCCTGCAGCTGATCTTTTCTAGTTTTAATTGTATCTACATTTACATATCAGATGTCCTATGAAGATTTGATTCATGTATCACTATGTAATAATCAAAGAATTTATTTAACATTGCCATATTCTTAAATATCAGGAAAACTTTTGATCAGCACATTTGGGGGTATAGTTATAAGTCAGTATAATCATATACACACATATTGTATGCATACTAAGTCAATTAGAGTAATTGTTCTATCTTCTTAGCATTAATTTGTATTTAGACCCTTTGGGCTCCTCTATTCTAGTTTGCATTGTTTTTGTTTAACTTTGGTTTAGTTTGATTGATTTCTGATCTTGCTCTGTAGTCCAGGCTTGCCACAGTTGATTTGTATCCCAGCTGGTTTATGACTCATGGAGCTCTGGCCTCTGTTCCTTAAGTGCTGGATTAGAGACCTGAATTATCATACTTAGCTCCCAGTCAGCTGGCCATTCAGTGCACTAGATCTTCTTGCTTCTTGATGTTTGGGTACCTATTATCTATCTTCCTACTATGGTACTTCCAGCAGGATCCAATCCACTGCTCTGCCTATGTTGTTCTAGAACCTATAGTGAACTCCAACCTTTGTACTATTCAAGAAAGGGAATAAAAACAGAAGGAAACAAGTATAAAGGCAGAAGGTGAAAAATTAGTTATTCTTGCTGTAGTGATCAAAATCTGTGTAGCAAGGTGATGCTTTTTTTCCATTTTGGGGTAACCAGATAAAGTCCTCTGGTGGTACCAGAATGTGTGGTTAGATAGAGAAGGTGGGGAGGCCCAGTATAAAACCAGATACCCTCTAAGTCTCTTGATTCTTCTTTGTACTATTTCCATCCTAAACTAGGTCAAATAAGAACATGCCATCTTACATATAACCTTCCCCTGAATGGGATGGGTATGGATCTTAACACTAACAGCTTAAGAGAAGAAGGTTTCATTTTGGATTCAGAGTTTCAGAGATTTCAGGCTTTAATTCTTAGTGCTATTGACTCTGAATCTAAGATGAGGCAGACTCCTATAACAGTATGACACTTTTCCATAAGGCATCATTACCAAACATCTACTCATCCTAGATAGAGAATCAATAGTAAACTAAAGCAAAAATATTATCAGTGCTACATGGTCAACATAGATTTTATTTGGATTACTAATGAAAAGCAGCCACATTATCGAAGGTCCACCCCATTGTAGTTGATAACTCTCAAAGTTTGAAATTCTGGAGCTTTCTGTATTCATTACAGGTATCACAATAGGTCAGAGAATCTCTTCTCCTCTACAGTCCTTACTGTTAATATAACCTTGGGGAAGAAGAATACCTTGTGAATTTGGTAAACAAGGAATTTATTGAGACTTGTAAGTTGTTTTTTTTTTCTCTTAGTTTTAAGAAGTCTTCTCATAGGAATGCTTCAATTAGAAGGGAGATTGCTACATAACACTCGGTCCCTTGTACCAGCTCTTAGGTTTGTTCTGATGCCTCTTCGCTCTCCCTGAGCCTTGGAGGCGGTGATATAAAGATCTGCCTAAAGTTAAACATTGTGACATTATACCATAATAACAGCAACTTTTCACCAGGAACTTCACCAACAGTTATAAGTCTCTGTGGACACTATTATTTGTAAAAGGACTTTTTTTTCACAATCTATTACAGCTAACAACAGTGATCTATGAGCATATGCAAACGTGTTTAGAAGTCAGCTTGGCAGACATATCACATTAATTTAACAATACAATTACAAATTTTTGCCTCTGTTGGTGACCAATGATTGCCCTAACCAATGGCTTTTGTCCTGACTTACATACCAGGCATAATATTCTCTTTTTGGAGTGGCCCTTATATCCAAATGGAAAGCACTTGGTTGTACCCTAAACTGTCAATGCCCCTATTGCATGGCAACCATATCTTGCTTGGCATTTTAATAGTGTAGCATGCAGGATCCACAGTCATATAAAAATGTTAGTGACAATCCTCCGGTAGCTAGCATGGCACCTTTTGTCACTATGAGAATCAGCCAGCAGGGATTGTGCTTTCAGTTAATTTCTAGCTTTATTTCTCTTTTTCTTGCAGTTACAGTTTCAGCAATGAGGACTTACTGTCTAATTCTGGCATATAACCAACAACAGTGTCCCCTATAGTTTTGGGAAGCTCAGATATCCATTTGCCTAACAGCAAATTCAGGGGAGAAAATTGTGCAACCTTAAGTTATAGTTAATCATTTTTATCAATACCGCTGTGTCATCATATCCATTGCTTCTGATACTCCTGGGAATACCAGGATCCAAGACAGAACTGGTTCCAGCATCGATTATGTTGATAAAAGACAAATAAATCCCCAATTCAGTGTGAGACTTCACTCTATAGGCTCCCCACTGCAGGTATCCTGGGCACCCTGTTAAGGGAAGCAGTCAGAGAGCCTCCCATACTGGTAACACTTCCTTCTTTTGCATTGGGGAGTGGGAAGGGGAACCACTGCATTTCTCTGTTTCCTGTTTTCTGTCTTGTACTTGTGATGAACTAGTTAAGGGACTGAAGACCTCCCAAAGGCTCATAATTTGCACCATCTTTTAGCATATTTTCTTTTTGTGGACTCTTGACTTCATGCGAATTGATCCACATTTATCTCTGACTGATGCTAAGGAGCCCTAAAGGTGAACAAAGGACCTTACAGGCCAGTCTATGTTTAGACAGTAATATGGCTAACACTGGACATCCAGTGGGCCATGAGTCAGTTAATGATGGCTGACATTGGTTACCCAGGGAACCTGGGGAAGCAGTGATATAATATGTTTTGTAACTGTTTCTGGCAAAATGCCACATCTGTGTGCATTTTGCATAAATGTGACCTTGGATCAGAAATGTGTGCTTTCTATTTTTCTCTTTGCTCCTTGCCATTGTCACCCAGTTTCTGTAGGGCTGTGTGCACCTACATGTCACCTGTATAACAGTCTATGTATGAGTGTTCATATATACCTGTGTATTGCCTGTATGTGTTAGCATGGGACTGGGTATTTGTCAGGGAATTCATGATTTATCTGTCTAGTACATCTTAAATTCTCTTCAATTATCCAGAGACTCAAGACATTCCTCTGTTCCTGGCATTAGTCCTTTTGTTTGGCTTTCCTTCTTTACATATGTGGTGGTTTAAGCCCAATGAACCTACTTAATGTCAAAAAGGATCACCTTAGGACTGAGCCACACAGCCAGAGTTCCATACCAGTCTCTGTTGGTGAACTGTTTTTCTCAGTTCTCTCCTGAACATAGACTTCATTGGCCCTGTAAACTCAGTACCAAGCACTCCCTCTCACATGCTCGATTCTCTTAGAAATGCTTGTCTCTCCTCCATTATCCTCCAGTGTCTGTGCTCTGTGCTGGTTAGAGTAAATGTCCTTTACAACAGCCCCTGAAAAGCAGCCCATGGGGAGTTGATTCCTGTCCAGCTTCTTTGACTTGTATCCTCTTTGTCTCAAGGAGCTAGTTGTGCATGACCATAGGACTACATTTCTCTGTCTCTATATTACTTAACCATCCCAATGCAGGCAGTTAGGTGCCAAGGATCTTCTAATTATCATACATTATGAAATAGTAATTTAAAATGTTACATTTATTTATGCTGTGGAATATTTGTTCTAATGATGCAAAAGTGTGTTGCATTCTTTAATGTTGTAGTTGTTTAACTCTGTAAGGCTGTTTTACTTTGCCTGTCTAAAACACCTGATAGTCTAATAAAATAAACAGCCAAGTGGCCAATAGTGAGGCAGGAGAGGGGAACAGGCATGGCTGATAGGCAGAGAGAATAAATAAACAGAACCTGGGAGGGGAAGATCAAGATTGAGGCACAAGGAAAGGGGAAGGTCACTGGGGTCCAGCCAGCTAGCTACATAGTGAGCTGTATACTATAACATAAAGAAAGGGATGCAATATAGAATAGAGAAAACATAAAAGCCCAGAGGCAAAAGATAGATGGGATAATTTAAGGTTAAGAAAAGCTGGCTAAAAACAAGTCCAACTAAGGCCAGGCATTTATAAAAAAGAATAAGCCTCTAAGTATGATTTATTCGAGAGCTGCTTGGTGGGCCCCCAAAAGAGCCAAAGAATAAAAAACAAACAAACAAACCCCCAACATTACACTGGACCATTGTCAAGGTCCTTTTGTGCATGTTGAATTACTAGCTTTTTCTGACTTCTGTATTTAAAAGCAGACCTGAAGGCTGTCTGTCTTGTTTCACCTCCACCAGAGTCCTCCTTCACTGTGTATTGGTAATCTCCAGTCCTTGTGTTGAATCTTGAACTTTTCTTTTTTTTCTCTGTTGAAGTAAGATTGGACTAGAGAAGGATCTTCTATTTCTTCAACTGTATTCTCTTCCTCCTCATTCTGTTCCTTCCTATGGCTCCAAGTGTTTGAATTCCCAACAGGGCTCTTTAGCACAGATATGACTTGTACATTCTTATCCTCCTCCATGTCCAGCCATCTTCTCCACCCTATTCTTTCTTTATCTAATTTATCTAACAAATCAGAAGACATCATAAAGGATATCCCTCTCATCTGTCCCCACCATAATTGTTCCATTACACAAGTAAGTTTCCACCAACTGTTTCAGCTCAAGTTGAATATGTTGTTATCTATAAAAGCATAACCTCCATGTAAGTCTGCTGACAATCTCATTTTACTTTCAGTGACTAGACCATTTGCCCTAAACCTTCAACCTTTCCAAAGGAATCTCTATTCTCATGCAGTAAACCACACACACCAAGCAGCCATGCCACTCAATACTACAAAGAGGACAACTATCAGTTTGATATACACCATGTACACTTTTCAATGGCTCATCAAGTTAAACATCTGACTACATATAGAAAACCCCATGAAACCTGGGCCATAAGAGGAAAAATAGATGTCCATTATCAAGACTCCCTCGGTAAATGCTTCACTTTCACACTGTCCAGACTTGGTTGCTTGTATTGGTACACAGACAGGACTACGCAATTACTTCTCTCAAACTCATCTTTGTTTCTCTTAGCCTTTGTTCAGGTGCCAATTTTGTCATGTAACACTACTGGGGAGATAAGAACAAAGCTACTCACCAAAGTTCAACTTAATGAGCCAATAATTTTATTAGGGTTAATTAAAGAGGTATGCATAAGAAATTACAAGCACATGGACAACTCAAATGCTTGCCAAAAGTCTGCCCTAGCATGGGTGGCAACTTATGAAAGCTGGAACCCTGGAGCTCTCTGCACAGCATGCAGGCAACTCAACATATCTGAGATTCTTCTTTACAGGAAGCCTTACTGTTTATATAATCTTGGGCTAGGATGGAGCCTTGTGAATCTTGAAAGTTTCAGGTATTTCCTGGGAAGTCTGAGTTTACCTCCTGAAACTTAAGGAGCCTCCGTTCAAAACATCCTAAGTCTTAAAGAGCTTCCCTCTGGGTGGGAAGTTTCAATTGGGAGGGAATTGCTACCCAACACAGTGTGAATAAGCAGATAAGAAGGTTCTTTACCACCTGATAAAAAAGAAAGCAAAGAGAAAAGGTCAGGGAACAAATGACACACTCTCAATGACCTTTTCCAGTGGGTACAATCTCCTATAGTTTCCATCACCTGACAAAATGGCACCACCAGCTAGGAACAAGAAAGATTTCAGCACATGAACTCCTGGGAAACATTTTCTATCTGAATCACAGCATGGGGCTTCTGAAATCACAGCTCTACCATCTCTTGGAACCATAGGAACCATGGGGATAACATGAGGTTATCTGATTTGTACAAAATACTGCTATATGGTAAAGTATATTATAAAGAGAGGTGTTGAGGGTTGATGGTTCTTTGCATTGAATAATTGATTCACCTGTCATCAGTAACCACAAAATGAAAGCAGTGACCGGAAGGAGATGGAAGTGGGGGATGGTACCACACCGAGGCATGTCAAGATCCTTGATTTCCCCCCTAATTTTTACAGTAATTCAGTACTGCATCACTTCAACCTTAATTTCACAAATGATGAAAATCAAACTTCTAAAAAAAAAAAAAAACTTCATAAAACTAGTAAGTGGTTTGACAGAGATGAGAACAAGTTTGTCTACCGGTCTACCCAAGGTAAGTGGTCTCCAATTCATACAGTCTCATTTTTATGACATTTGCTTTTCCCACTGGTGGAACCTTCCAAAACAGGCTGCACATTGCACAGTCCTAAATGAACCACGCTGACTACTCTTAGAAGCTGGGTAGCAAAGGTATTCACGGGCATTTATTCTCTGGCTGCCTCCTGCTAAGGGACTATCAGATTACAGAATTTGGCCTGGAGGCATTGAGTCCCCTCCCCTTTTCCATTTCTCCCTAAGTTAGTTTTCATTTCATAACAGTCATTAGGGGAGCTCTGGGAATGAAGTGTAAAAATCTCCCTCACCTCCGAGCTCTGGCTGGCAGCAGCTCCTTGCAACTCTCGCAATCAGCGCTCCATTTAAGCATCAAAACCTCATCAATTAGGCCTCAATGTACAGGGATCACGTGGCCTACTGGTCACGCTGAGCCGCTGAGCCGGCTGCAGAGGAGTACCAGAGGCCTCATTACCAGCCTTACGCTTTTGTAAAATTCCTGAATAAGCAGCCCATGGAGTGTCTGCAGAAGGGCCTTTTTTTTTTTTTTTTTTTTTTAAAAAAAAAAAAAAAAAAAAAAAAAATTCCCTGGCTTTAACAACTGCTTTTATGGACAATTTAACACTGCGGGTTGCCGGCTGTGTTAATGCCTGACCCCCTCCTTCATGGTGTCACGCCTTGAGAAATAGCCAGCAGATGTAGAGGCCAGGCCCCTTTCCCAAGAAAACTATGCCTTTCTTGACATCTGAGTTCCATGGCCCAAGGCCAAGGACAAAGCACCCTGGCTGCTAATATCGGTTAATTCCGAGGTTTCATATGATAAGTAAATGAAATCTGTGTTCTAACAATAAGAACTGCTTAGAAATAGGAGTAGGGAGAGACAGTGTTCCCTACCTTGTGGTAGTGGAGGAGCTAAAAGGAAGAGAGGAGAATTGTGGTTGGTGCAGTCTGGGATCACTCCACCGGAGAGATGCCCATGTGTATTGTCTGCTTGCCCAGCCAGACCCTTGAAGACCTGCTTCTGTAGGCTGAAGACCCAGGAATTGAATCTTCTGTTTGTTTAATGTCTAAGGACTAGGGGCTTTAATACATTGACCAAATTCTCCTTACACTTTGCGATCAACCAGACTGTCCATGTGGTATTTTATAGTGAAAAATAGTGCATTCCGTGTATCCCAGTCTGTCCTTTTCCTCCTTCATTCTTTCCTTTCTGCTGCATGCTTCACTATTACTCAATTCAAGTAAAACAACCAAAAAAAATAAAATAAAATAAAAAACAGAGGATTGAAATCAACTTTAAAGCCATTAGTCTACTCAGAAAATTGAACCTGTAATTCTACCTACAAAAATGAGACTGAGGACTTCATTAGGATTTTCCCATATATTTATACATAGGAACTGTTCATACAGAAATATATCATTTGGAAAGAAAAAGGTCTAAACACACATAAATAGAAAATATCTTTGATTCTTATTTAAATTTCAATTTAGCTGTGTATATGCATATTAAGATCTAGCTATCAAAATATATTATATCCCTTCAATGAACCAATAGGCAAAGACTCATTTTCCTGAAATATATTGAACAAAATAACAGAGAATTTCTTTGTAGAAAGAATTTTAGATATATTAATTACTCCATGAAAGTTTATTGGAATGGACAATCAAATAAAATGAGAATTTATATTGCTTAGGTTGTAGATTTAAATTTAAAAACTTACCTGACTCTATGCATGAGGCAAAAGAGGTGCAAGTTAAATTTAAAATTTCAAAAGTCTTAGAAATGCTTGGAGAACCCTTATCTGGTCCTTGGAAGTCAAGATGGTGCCATTTGGGATTCAGTAAGAAGGGTATTTTCAATTAATGTAAGTTTATCAAAATACTTAAATGCATTCTTAACATTACATCTTTACTACTTAAGCATTTGTGGGGTGTGTATGTGTTCATGTGTAACCACCTATAGGTGAAATAAGGAAACAACAGATATGCTAAATAGCTTTTAGAAAGTTAAGGTTAAAGTTAAACAAATCAAACCTGAACTTTTAGTAGATAACCTGTTAACTGATGAAGAGAAATCTATCTTCATAAAATATTCAGTCATAAGTGCAAAAGAAAAAGATGTTGTCATCTGTAGCCCCCAGTTAATGGCTGGATCAATGCATGGAGCATCAGCACATGCTACGATTTGTGTAATGATAGAGGATAACACATTGTATGACCACCAGGGGAGGGCACAGGATGACATTTACCACCTGCAAAACTGCCAAGGGGGCAGAGCTGAAACCTAGTGCACTGCACTGCTGGGCCAGGCTAAACACTTGCAGGGCATACAGAGGACAAAAGATAATACTGGCCATCACCAGGACTAGGCTGTCAGTAAATTCTACTATGGGGACTTTTCTTTTCTAATAGATAAATGTAAGGGGAAAAAAACTGCATTCTGATGTCTCTGCATGTGTCCTTGAGTAGTTAAACTATGTGAAAGTCTAAGAATGTGCTCCCCGAACATCAGGGCCATGGTTCTTCAGAAGGAAGTGGGTTGTGGCTCTGTGGGGCTAGAGTCCTCTGAGTTTTCTTAACTATTTGTGGAAGGGAATCCCAATAGTAAGCTTTATATTTTGTATGGTTCTCTGCATCTTTCCAAAACTTTACAACAAAGGATTAAAATACACTAAACTCATCAGTGAGTTGGTAATAAAACAAAGAAAATAAGCTAAGTCCAAAGTAGAATTAAAAGGAGACATCAGAGTGCCAAGTGAGAACTGAAGCCAGCTTCCTGCCCCAGGGACAAATACAGAATCTTGATGTATTGAAGGTGTCTGCCATGGGCAGCATAGGGTGCCAGGTTAGTAGTAACAAAGGGTCTCCATCTGAAGCAGATTAAATCCTACCTGAAAGAGAATGACTTTAACTTAGCAGTCAGAAACTTTCCATAGATAGTGTTCCAAAGAGCATGAGCTCATAATAAATGTGTCCAACTCATGAGAAAACAAAGGTCCCTGAGCAGGAGGCATCAGAACTAGGCAGCAGCAAAAACCGGTCTGCAAGGAGTCCAAACATTGCATCTCAAAGAGTTTCATAGATAATAAGTGTGCTTAGTGTGTCTATAAATACAGTACTGGATGCCTGACAAGTGGAATTTTTTAAAGCATCTAATAAAATTGTAGTACTGAAAAATAAATAAAACCACAATTTATGACTTGGGTAAAGGGGCATCCAACTCATTTCAAGCATGATGGAGCAGCTGGTGGCAGAACAATGCTCATGCCAACAAGTGAGAAATGGAGGGGAATTTATGCAAACATCTGTGTGAAGGAATCTCAGGAATAATCATCTCCCCCTCCTCGGAGAGGAACAGTTTTTGGAGAAGAGAAAATCTCAAAAAGAACTGAGCCATTAACATCATGCAACTGATTTTCCTTCCATTTTATATGCTAAGGCTGCTGTCCTAGCAAAGGAATGCTCCTCTAGAGATAGAGAACAGGGGTGCAGTGAGTACAAAATATCTATCTTGAGGTGCTTGATTCATAAAGGAGGATGAATGGTGAAGATGTGGCCACTTTCTTGTCAAGACACAAAACTTTTGTAGCTGCTGGAGGACTGGAAGCATTCAGCTACTGCCAAAGATAAGGGTAATGTAGGCAAGGTCCTAGTAGACATCCAGGCTGTCTTGTAAAGAGCCTGCAGCAGCAATATACCTGAGGCAGATAAAACAAACCAAGAATCAAACACTGTGGAAGATAGAGTGGGAAAAGTGTAAGAATCTGAGGATCTGGGAGTTTGCTGTGAAACTTTGGTCTCTTATTAACTTCAGAAGCTGTACCTATAAAGTTTGGCCAATATAACAGTTCAAATGTGAGCTGACCAAGGATGATACCAATGAGCATACCGAACTGAATATGGAAATGCCTAGGGGGCCTCAACCTACACAAAGGTAATGAGGAAAGCAGGGAATTCCCTTGGAAAGAGCACACCAATTGGTTGTCTAATGCCAAATGGTCAGCCCTGAGAAGATACATGCAGGTAGCATTATACAAACTGAAAAGTCATATTTAGAATACACTTTATTCTATATATGTGCAATGAAAATTAATAACTACAAAAAGAGGTCTTGACTTTGAGGGAGACCAGGAGGGGATATGGAAGAATTTGAAGGGAGGAAAGGAAAGGGAAAAATTTAACTAAATTATAATGTCAAAAATCTCACTAAGTAACTGAAGCTAACTTCCGGCTTTTAGGCAAATTTCCTGTGTCTGCCTCTGAGTGCTGAGATGATCGAAATGACGCACTACATCTCTAACAAAACCATCCTGAATAGTTTAAAACTATACACAGAATTAAAATGCAAAATATTGGTAACATTAAGATAGAAAAGGTTTAATGGAACTTAAATATTGCATGATTTATACACTGTCAAATTGTGAAATGATTTTCTTTTTAAATTCTATTAAATTTCTGGGAATCCTGTTGCCATCTCTATAGTTACCAATGAAAATAAAATGAACAACATGTATAACCAAACAGAGAAAAATCATAGAGCACATACAAATATCTTATTAACTGAAAAGCATGGAAAATGAGACAAAAGAAATATAGTACCAAAATAAAATAAGTAAAAAAAAAAATGGCAATGTTCACTTAGCTACATTAGCAATTTCATTAAATGCAAATTAGACTAAATTCAATTAAAAGGCTAAGCTTCATTTAGAATATGCTTTCTTTTCAAGTACATGTAGAAACTGGTCAAATTCTGGATTATAACTCGTTCAATAAGTTTCAAACCATTTATCATGCAAAACACAAGGCTTTATTTATCCCCCCAATTTTCCTCATCTACCTTGCCCTGCCTCTCACCACAATTTATCCCTTCCTGTTCCGTAATTCCCTTTTAATCCTTTATACCAGTATAGCATACCTTCCCTACCTTGGAAACCCTCACAAATGCCTCCCCCCATAAGTTCCCTGACCTCTCTGGCTATTCCAAAAGAAACACACATATCTAAAGATTCAAAGCTAATGTCCTCAAGTGAGAGAAAAAATGAAACATTTATCTTTCTGTATCCAGGTTACCTCACTCAAAATGATTGTTTTTAGTTCTACCCATTTACTTGCAAATATCATTTTTTTTCTTAATAGCTGAGTGATATTTGTGTGAATGTACCAGAATTTCGTTATGTGTGCATCACTTGATGGATATCTAGACTCTTTCCATTTCCTGGTTATCATGACTATAACAACAATGAACAGGAATAAGCAAGCATCCCTGCAATAGGATACAGTCTTTGGGTACATGTCCGAAAGTGGCACCTACTTGAGCCATAGGATGTGGAGAAATCTATGTGGTGCTCAAATGAAAGATTTATTTCCCTTAAATAGCCAGCTAGAAGGACCTATGAATGCTACCACAAACAGAAAAATAACCATGATTTTACTCAGCTGTGAATATTGTGGGCTCTAATAATGAGTGACCTGTAGTATGACCAAGTTCTCAGGTGCTATCCTCTTAGAAAAATGTCACTTCTCCCAACATCTAAGAATTGCTAAAGTTCCTTCACTTGGGGTAGAACTTTAGCCCACCTTTCCTCTCTGTTCTGGAATTTCATTTGGTGTGGGATTTTATTGGACCTAAGAATGCTGTCATAATTACTGGGATTTCCTATGTACAGCTGCCCTGCTGTGCCCAGGAGACACAGGGTTTTTGTTGTTGTCTGTTTGTTTGTTTTGTAGTCATTTACCACATCTGGATCTTACATTCTTTCTGCCCTCTTTCTCTGATAATCCCTGAGCCTTTAGAAATGAGAATGTCATATATATGTTCCATTTAGGACTGAATATCCTACAGTCTTTTATTTTTGGTGTCTTGACCAGTTTTTATAGAGGTAGAAAGGGACTTGAGAAAATTCAGTCCCCATTAATTATTTAAAAAACACTTTAATTTAATAGTAGAAGGAAATGTTCTTTTCCAATAAATGATACATTTTAAAAATGCTAAAAGCAAATATCATTTCCTTTGTGGAATGTTGAAATGCTCCCTCCCCAGAATTAGAAGGAAGCAGTAGTCCATTGTGCTAGTTAACCAGGACTGATCTATTTGTCCTAGAAAATGTAATAATAAGGAAGGGAATGAAAACAAAAAAAATGGAATGTAGAAATAAAAGTGAAAAGATCCAGATATAGTATGATTATGTTTTTAAAAGACATATGTGTTAAACTACTAGAATTAATAATAAACTTATTGAATAAAGATATCTGGATAAGATAAACAAACAAAATTATCTGTTTTATTTTTAGCACAATTATTAATCAAAGTAAATAAGAATTTTGAATAGATCAAATCATTTATTATCATATAAAATTCAAACAAGTTTAATGAAAGATGTTTAAGACTCTGTCACAAAGTATAAACATTACTGATGGAGATTTAAAGAGACTTACATAAATGAAGAATTAAAACATGTTCAAAGAGACACAAAAACGGTTCCATGTAAGTGGATAGAGCAATAAGAGATTCATATGAATAAATGAACCTTTAACTCAGTCTCTCACTGTATACTATATCATACGACAGGGGTTTATAAACAACAAAGCTTCTAGAAAACAGCCTAAGAGATGTCTCCAAGATGCTGCAATAGGCAATGACTTTTGTAATGACTCCTGTAATTACCAGCCACTGGGAATATAATTGCTGTATTATATCACATTAAAACTAGGAAATTTAGCCAGGAATGGTGTCACTAAGCTGCAATCCCAGTTCTGAGGAGTTGGAAGCCAACCTGGAATCCACATTGCCTCAGAAAATAAATACTTAAGGCTGGTGAGATGAATCAGTGGGAAAAAGTGTGCTCTGCTTTTTTAGAGGACCTAAACTCAATTCCCAGAACCTATATTGACCAGCTTACCACTGCCTGCAACCCCAGGTCCAAGGGATCTGTTAAATTTTTTGGCCTCCAGAGGTACCTGCACCTGCCCCCTCTCATACTAATATATAGGTTTATACGCATACACACTAATTAAAATTTAAATCTTGATAAAGAAAATAAACAAGTATTTATTTCATTAAAAATAAAAAATGGTTTTAAACTAGGAAATATTATTCACAAAAATGCAGTGCTGATATCTTGGGTTTAATCTTTAGCAACACATGTTTTCTTGAGTTCTTTGTGTTCTTTCTCTCTTTTTCTCTTTCTTTCTCTCTCTCTCTCTCTCTCTCTCACACACACACACACACACAGACACACACACAACAACAACACTACACCTTTGAGTGTATTGGAAGGTAAATCATAGAACGGGAAAGGAACCTCTAAGGTTCTCAATGATAATATTTCAAAGATTCCATTATGCCAATATAGAATTACAGAGGGTCAGTGATGGAATGATGTGTGTGTGTGTGTGTGTGTGTGTGTGTGTGTGTGACATTATAGATAAGGCAAAAATAGAATAAATTAGTAATTAGAGGCAAAAATATATAATATCCAAAGCAATTTTATATACACTATTGAAAAGCCACTAATCATTGACTTGCCAAAATAGAACAGAAAGCACAAAAATATCAGATATAAAACAGAACACACAGTGGCTATTAAACTACATAATCATATTATTTATGTAAATTAATTTAGGAATTTAAATAAAATTAAAATTCACCTTACAAAATAAATGCGTAATTCACTCAATAATAGAATAATGACCAGGAATAATTTTAAAAGAATTTGTATAATTGAACTGACAGTTTAAAATCATCCCCTCCAAAATACCATATAGCTAGATTTTTACAAGTAGGTTCTGTCAAAATATTAGAAAGTAATAATTTCAATTTTATTATATTTCTACTAGAATAAGAAAAAAAGTAAAACTCTGAATAATTTATGACACTGTCTTTAACTTGTTACTTAACAGGTCAGGATAGTATGAGAAAAGAAAATTATATGACAATTTCACTGACAAATGTAGAATAGAAATTCCAAGGAAATATATTAACAACCTAACAAAGCTGTAAGTTTAGTAAACTACATGGCTTTGATGGCTTTCCATGGGAATTCTAGAAGAGTCTATAATCAGAAAAACAGCCAATGCCATTTACAATGTTAATAGATTAAGAATAGAAAACCCATATGATCCTATCAATAGAAGAAGAAAATACTTCTATAAAATAGCCAACATCTTATTCTAAAATATCTATATGAATTCTGGCTAGAATAATAAGTTAGCTTTTTAGTTATCATCAGCAATGTTCTGTGTTTAATGGTAAATTGTATGAAATATTATCTTTAAAACTGTGACTATAAAGGAAATCTCTATTTTCACTTTCTTTGGCATTGAGGAGCCAGGAGGAAGAGATGAGGTGTTGGTAAATGTGTTGCTGTTTTACTTTGCCTACCTAAGGTACCCGATTGGTCTAATAAAAAGCTGAATGACAAACAGGAAGGGAGGAGCTATACATGGGACTTCCAGGCAGGAAAGTAAGTGGGAGAAAGAATTTGGGCTCTGGGAAAGAAAGGAGACACCAGGGACCAGCCAGACTGACATGGAGGAAGCAGGGAAGTAGGGCATGCATAATGAAAGAAAGGTAAAATGGCCGCAAACAAAACATAGATGAATAGAAACAGGTTACATGAAGTTAAAAGTACTAGTGAGACAAGCCTAAGCTAAGGCCTAGCACTCATAATTAATAATGCCTCTGTGTCTTCATTTGATAACTGCTTGGCCACCCAAAGAAAATTCCAATTACAAAGAGGAAAGGAGGGAAGGAGAGGTGAAGAGAAAGGCTGTAGTAGCACAAATTTGTATTAAGTGAAACTCAGAGCCAAATATCAGGAGAAGGCTGAAATATCAGAGAGAGGAAGCACCACAGTCAATACTCATCCAGCTGTCTTGCGACATCCTCAGCTTCCCTCCTGGTCGCTTCTGCCTGTCATTTCTGCCAGTTACTTCTCTCTCTACTGGGTTTCTATGAGCCCTTATATACCCTATCTTATCCAGGTTAGGATTAAAGGTGTGTAGCCTTGAACTCACAGAAACAGAAGAAGTTCAGTCTCTGGAGTTATGGGATTGAGGGTGGAGGTCACCACTTCAAGCTTTCCCTGTGCTGGGATTAAAGGTGTGTGTGACTCTCAGCTGTTTATCCTTGTATTTAAGGATCAAGGATTTCCTGAGCTGTCTGCCTAGGAGTTGACTGTGTGCTCCCTCTGATATTTCAGGATTTATTAAATATTGAACAAATATCCACAGAAGGTAGAACAGGGAAAAGGAGGGAGAATAGAAGGGAGGGAGGGAGGGGAAGAGGCAGGAAATGAGCAGCGGGAGGGGAGGAAAAAAGTAGGAGGTAGAAGAAGAGGGGAGAAAAGGGGAGAGAAAAAATAAAGAACAAGATATGAAAAAATAAAATAAAATACCACCAAAGAATGATACTGTTACAAGAAAAATCCAAAATAATGTTGAAAAACCAGTAACATTTTAAATAGTAACACATTTTCCAGGTTTTGTGCTTATAATATACAACTCACTTCTTTCTTTCTCATTTAATATTGAAAATATTCTTCTCTTATACAATCCAACCCAGCATAGTTTCCCCTCTCTCCCTCTTCCCAGATCTCCCCCACCTCCACTCTCCCCTAGATCTACTCTTGCTCCCTTTTTCTTCAGGCCTTCAAGTGAAGGCAGCTGAACACAACAATACAAGATACAATAGGACTGACCCTTCAGACCCCACTCCAACTATAGGAACACCTGACTCACTCTTGAGGGAGGGGGGACAAAACTGGATTTGGCCTGGAGTGGAGACTGATCCAAGCATTATTGGGTCAATGGGACCATAGGACTGTCTGCTCCCTGCCCAGGGAGGGGATGGGGAGTTGCGGAGAAGAAAAATGACCTGATGTGGTGGGAGGGGGAAGGGACCTTGAATAAAGATATACAGGGATGGAAAAAAAATTCAGAGGGAAAGCTGAACACAAAGTAAATATATGTGTAGCAATCTTATTTGCATTATCACCCTTGATAAGTCATGCTTATGATTTATATCTTCTTTGTAGTTATTGTTAACTTTTCAGCATTTTAAATTCATTTTACTGTTTTTTTGATAAATATAAAATAAATAAAGAAGAAAAAAAAAGTTATCTGAACCCACTTTGCAGAAGAGAAAATTGAGTTTCAGAGAAAGAAAAAAAAAGATACAATAGGACAGGAGGAATAGAGTCTCAAGAGCAGGCAAAAAGTCAGAGATAATAACCACTCTCAATGTTAGAAGTCCCCTAAAAACTTCTTAAATCCATTGGTTCTGTAAATTGTAAAAAGTTATAATATTGGGGTAAATGCTTAAAAATCATTCCTGGTATAAAAACCAACTAATATGTCTATATATTTATGAAAATGCCACAGATACTAATTTAAAGTCATCAAAGAAAGCATAAATAGGACTTCTGCCCCTGAACCCAGGCCCTGATTGGCCACTCCCCTGCTGCAGTGCAGACCACTGCCTACCAAAACACAGCTGAGAAAGCAGCAGCCGAGGAACAGCTGGGTCCCTTGGGCCCTGGTAGAATAGCAGTGGGGGAACAGCCAAGTCCCTGGGCACACAGCTAAGAAGTGAGAGGTCAAGAGGTGAGGACTGGCATAACATTGAGACATCACAAGAACAGCCAACCATCTGAGCACATAGCTAATTAAGAGCCTTCAAAGTCTTAAGAGCCCTCAGACCAACAACTCACTAGGAGTCAAACAAGAAATAACCAAGAGAGAATTGGGGAATCAATGGGCAGAAGGTAGTACAAGAATACATACAACAATACAAAGGTCAACAAGACACCACCAGAAGAAGCAAGTAGCTCTATAGCTTCAAGACCTGAACATAACAACAAAGAGGGAATAGAAGGAAATGACCTTAAAAACAGCTTTATGAAACTAATAGAAGCCTTAAAAGAAAACATAAAAAAAAACTCCCTTAAAGAAATACAAAAGCATACAAACAGAAAATGAGAAGAGATGAACAAAGCCCTGAAAGAAAATAAAGAAAACCAAGAAAAAGAAAACAAACAGGTGAAAGAAATGTGCCAAGAATTAATTTTTTTTAATATTTTTATAATAGAAGCAATAAAGAAGGCACACACTAAGACAAAACTAGAAATAGAAAACCTGAAAAAATGACCTGGAACTACAGATTTAAGCATAACCAACCAAATCCAAGAGATAGAACAGAAAATCTCTGGGGTGGAAGACCCAATAGTGGCAATAGATACATCAGTTAAAGAAAATACTAAAACCAAAAAAGTCCTAACACAAAAAGTCCAGGAAATTTGTGACACCTTGAAAAGACCAAACCTGAGAATAATTGGATTAGCAGAAGGAGAAAAATACCAGCTAAAAGACACAGAAAATATATTCAACAAAATCACAGAAGAAAA
Organism: Sigmodon hispidus; assembly: GCA_004025045.1. Classification (NCBI taxonomy): domain Eukaryota; kingdom Metazoa; phylum Chordata; class Mammalia; order Rodentia; family Cricetidae; genus Sigmodon; species Sigmodon hispidus. Next base: position 5,791 of record PVIH01019247.1, on the reverse strand, counting down.
CTTCCCCAACCTAAAGAAGGAAATGCCTATAAAAATCCAGGAAGCCTATAGAATACCAAAAAGAATATACCCACAAAAAAAGTCTGCTCGCCATATAATAATCAAGTCCTAAACCTACAGAACCAAAGAAAAATACTAAGAGCTGCCAAGGAAAAAGATCAAATCACCTATAAAGGCAGACCCATCAGAATAACACCTGACTATTCAATGGAAACAATGAAAGCAAGAAGGTCCTGGACAGACATTATATAGATGCTAAAAGTGCAAGGATGCTGACCTAGACTACTGTACCCAGAAAACCTACCAATCAACATAGATGGAGTAAACAACATATTTCACAACATAAACAGATTTAAATAATACCTAACCACAAATCCCACCCTACAAAAGGCCTAGAGGGAAAACTCTAACCTAAGGAAACCAAAAACACATATGTAACCACAGACAATTGATAAGCCTACAGAAGAAGACCCCTCCTGAGAAAAGGGAAATATAAACTACTACCAAAAATGATGGGAAATATGTATCATTGGTCATTAGTATCCCTTAATATCAATGGACTCAATTCACCAATGAAAAGACACACACTAACACAAAGGATACAAAAACAGAAACCATCCTTCTGCTGCATACAAGAAACAAACCTCAACTGTAAAGACAGACACAAGCTCAGAGTAAAGGGTTGAGAAAAGACTTTCCAATCAAATGGTCCAAAGAAACAAGCTGGTATAGCCATTCTAATATCTAACAAAATAGACTTTAAACTAAAATCAATAGAAAGAGACCAGGGAAGACACTACTTATTAATCTCAGGCAAATTCACCAAGATGAATCTCAATCCTGAATATCTATGCCCTCAACACAAGGGCACCTACACATGTGAAAGAAACACTTCTAAAGCTTAAACCACATATCAAAGCTGGCACACTAATAGTGGGAGACTTCAATACTCCACTTTCACCCTTAGATAGGTCAACCAGGCAGAAACTCAACAGAGAAATAAGGGATGTGGCAGAAGTTATGACCCAAAAGGACTTAGTAGATATATACCAAACCCTCCACCCAAACAAAAAGGAACATACATATTTCCCAATACCCCATGGAACTTTCTCTAAAACTGGCCACATGCTAGATTATAAAGCAAATATCAACAAGTACCAAAAAATTTGTATAACACCCTGTACCATTTCAGATATCCAGGGTCTAAAGTTAGAGTTCAACAATATCAAGAATCACAGGAAGCCTACCAACTTATGGAAACTAAACATCACTCAGCCAAACCACCTCTGGGTCAAGGAAGAAATTAAGAAAGAAATCAAAGACTTCCTAGCATTCAATGAAAATGAATCCACAACATACCTCAAATTATAGGATGAAACTGAAGCAATCTTAAGGGGAAAATTCATAGCACTAGATGCCTACATGAAAATACTAGAGAAATCCCACATAAGAGAAATATCAGCATGGCTAAGGGCCCTAGAACAAGTAGAAGCAAACTCACCTAGAAGGAATACATGGCAGAAAATAATCAAACTTAGAGCTGAAATCAACACAATTGAAACAAAAAAAATAGAAAAAAAAACAATGAATCAAAGAGTTGGTTCTTTGAAAAAGTCAACAAGATAGATAAACCCTTATCCAAACTAACCAAAAAGCAGAGAGAGTATTCAAATCAACAAAATCACAAAGGAAAAGGGTGTATATAACAACAGACCCCCAAGGAAATCAAGAGAATTATCAGGTCATACTTTGAAAATCTCATAAAAATGAGAGCCTAGAAGAAATGGACAGCTTTCTGGAAAAATACCATTTACAAAAATTAAGTCAAGAGCAGATTAAAGACTAAAACAGTCCTGTAACACCAAAGGAAATTGAAGCTGTCATTAAAAGTCTCCCAAATAAAAAAAGTCTGGACACAGATGGTTTCAGTGCAGAGTTCTACAAGAAGTTCAAAGAAGAGCTAATACCTATACTCTTCAAACTATTCCATACAGTAGAAACCAAAGGAACATTGCCAAACTCTTTTTATTAAGCCACAATAATCCTGATACCCAAGCCAATCAAAGACACAACAAAGAAAGAGAATTACAGACCAATGTCTCTCGTGAACATTGATACAAAAATTTTCAGCAAAATTCTGGCAAACTGTATACAACAACATATAAAAAATATCAACCATATAAAAAATATTATCCACCATGTTCAAGTAGGCTTCATCCCAGAAATGCAGGAATGGTTCAATATACAGAAAACTGTAAATGTCTTCCATCATGTAAACAAATTGAAAGAAAAAAATCACATGATCATTTCCTTAGATGCTGAAAAAACCTTTGACAAAATCCAACATGCCTTCATGATAAAGTCCTGGAGACATCAAGAATACAGGGAAAGTGCCTAAATTTAATAAAGGCAATTTACAAAAAGCCGACAGCTAACATCAAACTAAATGGAGAAAACTCAAAGCAATGCCACTAAAATCAGGAACTAGACAAGGCTGTCCCTTCTCCCCTTATCTATTCAACATAGTTTTCAAAGTTTTAGATAAAGCAATAAAAGAACTAAAGAAGATTAAGGGGATACAATTTGGAAAGGAAGAGGTCAAAATATCACTATTTGCAGATGACATGATTGTACACACAAATGACCCACAAAATTCTACTGGGGAACTTCTACAGCTGATAAACAGCTTCAACAATATAGCAGGATACAAGATTAATTCGAAGAAATCAGTAGCCCTCTTATAAACTAAAGATAAAAGGGCTGAAAAAGAAATAAGGGAAACATCACCTTTTATAATAGCTGCAAATAGCATTAAATACCTTGGTTTAACTATAACCAAATAAGTATCTGTGATGGGACTGTTCTCTGTAAATAAGAAAGTAACTGGTTTGTCCTATGTGGAATACCTTAGAAGAGGGTGGATGATCAGAGGAAACACAGGCAGAAAGAGGGCAGAGTAGGTCAGTTTCCATCTGATCCCTGAGGAAGAACCATGTGAGGAACCCAAATCAGCCACAAGCTCTGCTACGTGGCAGATAAAATACTAGAAATGGGTTGAAATGAGATGAAAGAGCTAGCTAGTAATATGCTTGAGACACAGGCCAAACAGTATAAAATTAATATAAGCGGCTTTTAATATAAGCGTCTGATTCATTTCTTTGGGGAATAAATGCTGCCATGGGAAAGGTCCTAACCTCTGGCCTAAATGGTTCTGGAAATCGTCTACAACAGATGATGCCCAACATAGGGCGCCAGATATTTCAGATGATGCAAAGCTGTTATATGTATAAAATCTGGTAATATTTATTATTCCAAAAACACTTAAGGTACAAAGGAGATTTGGAGGGGAAGAAAAGGAGGAGGCAGCACACAAGGCAGTGCCACAGAGATTCTTCCCTAAGTACACTGAGGGTCAAAAAGTATTGAGTTATTTCTTTGTCCTGGGTTCTTCCCAGATGACCATGTCCTGACCAAATCCAGTTGCTTGACGTCATCAGAGTTTACCTGGGTAACTTCTGATTTCCCGCTACAAGTATCAGATATGTTTGACCAAAAGTTTAAATCTCTGAAGAAAGAACTTGAAGAGGATATAAGAAAATGGAAAGATCTCCCATGTTCCTGGATAGGTAGGATCAACATAGTGAAAATGGCAATTCTACCAAAAGCAATCTAAAGATTCAATGCACTTCCCATCAAAATCCCAACACAAGTTTTTAACAGACCTTGAAAGAACAATACTTAATTTTATTTGAAATAACAGGAAAGCCAGGATTGCCAAAGTAATTTTGCTCAACAAAAGAACCTCAGGTGGCATCTTCCTCCCCAACTTCAAGTTATACTATAGAGCCACACTAATAAAAACAGCTTGGTACTGGCATGAGAACAGACTTGTAGATCAATGGAATAGATTTGAAGGCCCAGACATTAACCCACACATTTATGAACACTTGATTTTTGACAAAGAGGCCAAATATATTCAATGGAAAAAAAGATAGTATTTTCAACAAATGATGTTGGCATAACTGGATGGCAGTGTGTAGAAAAATGAAAATAGATCCAAACCTTTCAGCTTGCACAAAACTTAAATCCAAGTGGATCAAAGACCTCAACAGAAACTGAGCTGCACTGAACTTGATAGAGAAGAAAGTAGGAAGTACCCTCGAACACAGTGGCGCTGGTAACCACTTCTAAATAAAACACCAGTAGCACAGACACTAAGAACAACAATCAATAAGTGGGACCTCCTGATACTGAGAAGCTTCTGTAAGGCCAAGGACACAGTCAATAAGGCAAATAGACAGTCTACAGAATGGGGAAATATTTTTACCAACAAAGGATCTCTAAAATATACAAGAAACTCAAAAATCTAAAGTCCAAAACACTTAAAAACCCAATTAAAAAAATGAGGTTCAGAACAAAAAAGGGAATTCTCAGCAGAAAAATTAAAAATGGCTGAAAGGCACATGAAAAAGTGGTCATCATCTTTAGCCATCAGAGAAATGTAAATCAAAACAACTTTGAGACACCACCTTACACTTGTCAGAATGGCCAAGATTAAAAACACAGATGACAGCCTATGCTGGAGAGGATGTGCAGCAAGAAGAACACTCCTGGAGTGTAAGCTTGTTCAACCACTTTGGAATGCAGTATGGCAGTTTCTCAGAAAACTGGGAATCAATCTCCCCAAAGACCCAGCAATACCACTCTTAAGTATATACCCTAAAGACCCACATTCACACCCAAAAAGCATTATCTCAACTATATTCATAACAGCATTATTCATAATAGCAAGAACTTGGAAACAACCTAGATGCTCCTCAACTGAGGAATGGATTAACAAGCTTTGGTACATCTACACAATAGAATACTACTCAGCAGTAAGAAAAAATGCTACTATAAATTTCAAGCAAATTGATAGATATGGAGATTACTCTCCTGAGTGAGGTATACAATCCCAGAAAGAGAAGCAGGAGATGTACTCAGTCATTAGTAGACTTTTAAAAAAACATGTAAAAAGAGAGATGTCATTGTACACAAGAACTCAGACCAGATCATAGCTAAATGACACAATGCCTCACTTCTGCATTTATGGCATCTGGCAGAGGGGTGGGTAAGGAAAGACTTGTTTTCTTTTTTTTTTTTTTTTTGTATTTATCAAAAAAAACAGTAAAAAGAATTTAAAAATGCGGAATAGTCAACAATAACTATACAGAGGATAATAATCATAAGCATGGCTTATCAAGGGTGGAAATGCAAATAAGATTGCTACACATATATTTTCTTTGTGTTCAGCATTCCCTCTGAATGTTTTTTTCCATCCCTGTATATCCTTATTCAAGGTCTCTTCCCCCTCCCACCACATCTGGTCATTTTTCTTCTCTGCAACTCCCCATCCCCTCCCTTGGCAGGGAGCAGACAGTCCTATGGTCACACTGGCCCAATAATGCTTGGATCAGTCTTCACTCCCAGCCAAATCCAGTTCTGTCCCCCCTCCCTCAAGAGTGAGTCAGGTGTTCCTATAGATGGACTGGGCTTTGAAGGGTCAGTCCAGGGTGTTTCTGATCCCAAGCTGTTCAGTGGTTGTGGTTTGCTGCTTGGGCATGTTTGGTTTTTTTTCTTGTTTGTTTGTTTAGAGACCACTAGTGAGTGAGTACATCCCCTGCTTATCTCTCTGAGTTTGTGAGACTTCGCTCAGGAGGATATTCTCCAAATCCCTCCATTTGCCTGTGAATTTTAGGATATCATTTTTTCTTACTGCTGAGTAGTATTCCATTGTGTAGATGTACCACAG
>PVIH01019246.1:0-35975 GCA_004025045.1 Sigmodon hispidus | reverse complement strand
TCCAGGCAGAGAGGGGAAGCAGAGAGAGGGGAGTTAACCAGAGAGGAGAGTGAAAAGTTATCAGAGGAAGTCCGGGTGGGCAGGATCTCTTTGGTCCCAAGATTCAGCAGCTGACTGATTACTGTTTGAAGCCCTATCTAAATGTACATTGTATGATGGGCCAAGGACATCCCATTTTTTGCAAGGCTTGCAGTTTAGCAAAGAACACCTTATCATGGGAGACTCCAGGAAGCTCACTTCTGTAACTAACTAAGGACGCCTAATCGTGAAGGACTCCAAGAAGCCTGTTTTTGCAAAGTTAGTAATTTACCAAGGATGCTTTATCCAAGGAGCAGGAAATTCTAAATAGTCCTGGGTCCGTCTCCAACAAACACATGTATTCCTTTAAAAGGTTTGGGGAACACTATAGATGCGGGAGCAGAAATTATACAGGAGGCAGAGATAGTAAATGACTTCAAGGACATCTGGACAGCAGTGGGACAGCTGCAAACTTGACTTCACAGCAGTTGTGACAGCACCCACCAGTCTTGTGAAAAACCAAAGCAGACCAAATCCCAGCATGAAAGAGGATCTGAGCAAGATGTCTCCCCTATTGGCCGTCTTTAGTTTCAGAAAGAGAGACAGATTCCTCTATGTCTGAAGCTTCTGACAATGCTCTAATAGAACACACATCTAAATATTTGGGTAACAGAATTTGACCTTGATGTGGGGGAATGGTTTGGAAAGAGCTAACACAAGGAGGGTGAATATGATTAAAACTTGCTACACATAATTCTCAAAGAACAGGTAAAAATACTGTTTAAAAAGAAGATAGCAGCATCAAATAAAAGTAAAGATCTGGCACATTTTGCACTTTAATTGCTATTGATGATGATGAAAGTGATACAACCAATTTGGGGAAAGACAACTTTGCATTTAAAGTGAAACCTATTTCTCTATTAGCCAATAATTCTAGAGTTAGGTGAAAGCAATTTGATACTCACCCTCCAAACACTATAACAAGGCTATTCACAGCAGACTCTTATCATCAGCTAAAACCAGAAGACGTAATAACTATCACCAAAACACTGTATAAACCATGGCAGATTCCAAAAATGTAATAAAGAATAATAAACAATTGTAGGTGAATCTCAGAAATACAATACTTTGAGTTACAGAAGAGAATACATTTCCATTTATATGAAGTCCTGGGAAAAGCAAAAGTAACCTATGGTTTTAAAAGTCAGAAAGTGATTGCTTATGGGGAAAAAAATTGACTGGGAATGGAATGGCAAAACACCAGATGCAGTGCATTCTGTTTTTAAGTAGACATGTTGGCACATTCATCAAAATATATTGATTTGTATGCTTGGCGTGTGTGCATTCATTGTTTCTACATTTAACCTTGATACTGAAACCAGAAATTTCATTTTAGTTGTTAGGGTTAGCAGTTTTGAAAGTATGTTGTTTGTATACCAGATTGACAAAACTTTAACTAATTTAAGCATAACAGAAGTGACATTTCTATGAAGGTTGGGTTGGAGAAGTGATTTATGTATATGGAATGGTTAGAATGTAGTTTTTAGTACTGGATTGAAACTAGAGGTGTACATAAAGATGTTATATACATTCACCTGTGTTTATATACTATTCATATATGTAGTTATATAAATTTGAATTTATGTGATTTGATGTATGAATGTGTGATGCAGGTCCTCAGAAGTAGATACCCATCATTCACAATGAACACACCTGGCATCAGAATCTTTCTCTCTAACAACTATTGATCACTGACAGAAAGTAGGACTTTAAAGAAGAAAGCTTAGACCCTCTTTCTCTACTGCAAAATAAGGAAGCACTCTAAGCTGCTGAGGATTATATAAAAACAATCTAGGAGCCACATTAAACCAGCTGAACTTGACAATTTGTAGAAGTTCAGCAAGAAATAATTGCTGATGTTAAAAGAGCTTTATGCCTTTTTTAAGTAACATAAAGTCCAAAGTTCATTTACACAAAAAACTTAAGTGTTAAAAGAGACAAAGAACAAGGAACTCTTTCAGACCTTAGGAGACTGGACACTGTGCAGCTGGTAGAAGAATAGAATCCTGTGTTGAATTCTAGTCCAAAGAAAACAGTAAAGAGCTGTAAGAGTATATTGCAACACTGAAATGTGACTATGGACTTGAGACTAGACAACAGAATTACACCACCAATAAGTTTCCTGCTGATAACTGTGCTATGATTGTGTAAGAGAATAAACTTGCTCTTAAGGAAAAAAAACACAATCTTTTTTTTTAAATAGATAGGTACAATATAGTTAATTTATTCTCCAGTGAACAGAAGATAAGATATGAATGTATAAAAGCATGGGTCAAATATATGTAAGTTCTCATTATTCATGTCTTTCACATCTTTAAGTTTGTCTAATCAGTAAGATTTATTTTAACACCAAATCAATAAAGTACTTCAGTGGTCATGGGAACACAAACCCTGTAGACAAGTATCTGATTTGCTGGGTCCTACAGCTGAGCTCAGGGATAAGCATATTGCTTCTTTTGTGTTTTGAGCATAGGTATGGTTGGTTTGTTTGTTTGTTTGTTTGTGTAAAGATGTCTATTTAATAAGACATGTTTTATGGCAATCTGCATTTATTTGGTGACTTTACAGTTAAAAATGTTTCCAAACTTTCTGCCTTGTGTTTCTGAAAGCAAAAGGCCTACAATGATTCTGAGGGATCTGGAACATGAATTTAACAAGCTTTGTTCAGATACAAGACTATTGTTCAGACACAATCCTTCTGTTTCATCATAAATTTAATATTAATAAATTAATAAGTACTATTAAAGAGCTTGAAAATGGAAACATACATATAACAAGGTGTTACACTGATCAACTGATTTAAGAAGACACCATATCTGTTGTAGAATGTAACATTATTTTATACAGAAGTGGTAGCTATATATTCATATATTCAATATTCACAGCGCCCATGTGTGCTGTATTTACTAAGAAAAATGAGAACCAACTACATATATATAAGCATACACACATGAAAAGTGTAACAACAATAAACTACTGTGAATATTGAGCATGGACTTGCCACCATGAACTTTCTCTGCAAATTTGAAATGTCACAAATTATGACCAAAATATCATCTTTAATAAATTATTACTACATGCTTCTACTTTTAAAAGGCACAAAGCATAAGCTCTTCCTTTGTAAGTCTTGAATCCTATGGTGCTCCATATATTTGTGTGACTTTTCATGAAAAACTAAATTAAGAAGGATGCAGGTGTGCTGGAAGCCAGTCCCAAGGTAACAGACTGAATAAAAACATAGTCAAACCCCCAATAATATTCGTGATGTGTTGGTGGCTGTGAGCCTCAGGGAGCCTGATTTCTGGCCATCAGGCAGCAAAAAGGACAGAGTATGTTTATGCTGAGGTTACAAGAAAGAGAGAAGATGAATTTATACAAATCTAAAGACGTAGTAAGACCCTAGAGCAGTGATATTCAGCCCTCTTAATACTGCGGCCCTTTAATATACTTCCTCCTGTGGTGATTTTTAAACATAAAATTATTTTTATTTGCTATTTTATAACTGCAATTTTGTTACTTTTCTGAATTGTAATATTAATATTTGACATGCAGGAAATTTGATATGTGACCCCTGAGAAAGAGTCATTAACTGCTCAAAGAGGTCACAACTCTAACCCTAAACATAGCCCTGGAGAGACTGTTCAGTCATTGAAAGGTTTGCCTGTACACATGAGGACCCACCTGTTAAAACCCTAAAATATACTCTAAAAAGCAAAGTACAATGGCACATGTTTCTAACCACAGGGCTGAGTAGGTCAAAACAGATGGATCCATAGAATTTGATTGCAAGCTTCTGTAGCCAATTTAGTGAGCTTGGGGTCACTGTGATAAGTTGTCTTCCAAAAGAAAGTTACCAGCACCTGAAGAAACTTACCATAACTGTCCTCTGATTATCCTGGAAAACATGCATGTACCAGTGCAGCCACACCCACAAATGTGTAGCCTCCCCACTTACAGATGAGTATGTATACACACACACACACACACACACACACACACACACACACACACACACACACAAAATCTTAGAAAAAAATCAAGGTCCTCGGGAAAGGACACAGCCAGTCTGAAATACTTGTACCACAAACATGAAGCTAGCTGCTCCCTGCTGAGGTAAGCAGGCATGGACTGAAGAAGATCTATCTAACTGCAAATGGCTATTTCTGCCCTTCTCTTGTCATTTCTGATTGGCAGCCATTAAAGTATTGATTGCAAACAGGCTGTGGGTTTAACCATTAATTAAAGTACATTCCTTATGCCATGAACCCATTAGTTCCTGACATTAGATTCTACTATTCATTTCTTGTACTAATGGATCTGAAAACTTAGCACGTTTAGTTACACTTTTAGAATTAAAACTAATATCTTTCAGTATGAAATTTCTTTCATCAAGAAGACTGACATTGTTACAGAAACAGATTAAAAAATATATACATAGTTTCAGTGGTTTTGAGTATCTCACCTTTAGAAAAGACTGTAAACCATACTATTCTTTTTGACATTTATTTTAGTAAATTTAACCCACAAAATTTAACACAAAGTAATTTATTCAATGAAGTGAAAAATTAAAAATGATTCCACACATTTATTTAAATATAATATGATAATATTCTTTGAGACCATGGTATAAATACTGTTAAGAAAAAAATAGAAATTTACCTAATAAAAAATTGAATAAATGTTTTCATTAACATCAGTAGGTACTGGAAAGTTTCTACCTCAAAACATACTTCTAACTGTAATCAGTGGTAACACAGCTGGTGAAGGAGGTAGAGAATTTAGAAGATTGCACAGTATGCATTCACAGCATGTGATATGTTTACCCCTGTACTAGTTCATTTTAACTTTACAAGCACATCATGATAGTGTATTTCATAAGCAGATTCTGAGGGTCAGAGCACAAGAGAAATCAGCCAGTGGTTTAAAAGGCAGTTGCAGAGCTAAGAGTCAAATTCTCCTCTATATTCTTCCCCATTCCTATATTGAATTTGAAAAAGAGACCTAACATAACACTAAAAATAAATGTGTTTTAAATTCTACTTTGATGAATTGAGAAAAAAATTCAATATACTAGGAATTGTACTGGGTCTTGTATTTAGACAGTATGCTAACTGTTAGGATTCTGTCCTAGCCTCTGAAGACATGTCCTGCCCTGAGTTCTCATGTCAAGCCCCATTTAAGAAGAATTCCTGCCACCAACTCTCTCGTTTCTTCTCTATCTCTTACCCAGCTCTGTCTGATTCCTTTTCTTCTTTCTGTGTTTTGTGTCTGACTCCTTTTCTTCTTTCTATGTTTTGTTATAATAATGTCCTTCTAGGCAGAAGCAGTCTTCATGTGTCATGTCATGTTGCTGCCTCCCTCCACCTCCCACTGTCCTGCATCTATGGGGCATGAAGCCTCTCTATTCATAGACATCTGCCAGTTATACAGGATAAACGCATTATTGTATCATACCAAATTAGACATGATCCCAACATTTGGTGCCATAACTCAGCAGGGATTCTCATAATGTAGTTTTGTTTACACACCTATGATTCCAAAAAAGAACCTTTGAAAAGCTATACAACCCCTTCGAGGGGGATTCCATTGCCATCCACATTTCTGGCAATTATTGAGGTCTTTCTTGCTTGTTCAGGTTGCTATACTCACTGTTTTCCAGGTTGTGAATCAGTCATGAACCCTATCTTTTCTGGGAATGTCCTGACCTATGTGTGCTTTCCACTGATGAGCAAGAGTGATAGCTTACTCATTTCTGACAGCCCATTTTTTTTCTCTTTTGGATGCCAAGAGCTAAATCATTTGTGCTATACCAAGACCTCTCACAGGACAGAGCTTCTCCTAACACATTTTAGGCCTTACCTACTGCCATCAGAGTCTTGGATTGATCACCAAGACTTCTAGACTGGACAGTTGTTTTCATGGCAGAAGCTGTCTGCTCAAAGTGGCAAGATAGAGAGAAAACATTTCTGTCTCCACTCTACCACTGACATTGAGTTGGCTGCGGGACTCAGAGCTTGATGCCAAGCTCCATGATTTTACTCTTTGTCAACTTTCCAGCTCTTACTACCTGGTACTAATGTTCCTGATTACCTTCTCAAAAAACCAATAATCAAACAAACAAAAACCCCAAAGTTTGTGTGGGCGGAATTCAGCAGATCACCATCTTGGATTTTGGTGCTCTGGTCAGCCTCTGGTCAGTCCACTGTGTCTCAAGAAAATTTCATTCTGCTGGCATTTGGACAACCTGATCTGTCTCTGACAGCAAATTACTCCTTTTTAACCTCTGATTATTACAATGATGATCAATTCCGGTGTGAAGTAGCTATAGGAAAGAATTATAATCTTTTGCCCCTGAGACAAGCTAAAGCACCAAGCCCAGAGCCACAGCCCACACTACAGCTTGTTTGATACACCATAACATAAACCTGTTATAGCTGTTTTTCAGATCATTATGGATCCTGTGTGATTGCAATACAATCTGTCTTCTAGCTTCTCCAGCAGACAGACGCCTGATCTCCAAAATGGCAGCTAGCTGCATGTCAATTCACCCACACCTTCAGCCATCACCCTACCTCCCTATTCCATTCCAAATTCACAAGCACAGAGATGTTGTCTTCATCCATCCCTATCAATAGCTCACTTTTTTTTTATAAAATCAAAGGGGGAGGAAGGTTAGGATTCTATTCCAGCCTCTGAAGCTACACTCTGCCCTGACTTCTGACATCAAGCCCAGTTTAAGAAGATTTCTTACCACTCAACTCTTTATCTCTCTTGCTTTTTACCCTTCTAGGAGCGATTTCTCTCTCTCTCTCTCTCTCTCCTCTCCTCTCTATTATAATAATAATAAAGTCCTTCTATATAGAAGCAGTTTGTCTCCTACCATGCCAAAGCCCACCTCCACCTCTTGCTGCAACTCTTGCCCTCTGTCCTGTGCCTATGGGGGTTTGAGGCTACTCTATTCATAGATACCTACCAGCTAACTGGGTAAATGCATTATCATATCATACCAGATCAAACATGACCCCAAAACTAACTAGTTAGTAAAGAAAAATAGAATATTAGTTCATTTTTTTAAAAGCACGCTAAATGAGGTTTGAATTAGAATGGTGCCTGTATATGCACGTATTCACCTTTTTCTCCACAGAACTAAATAAAACCAAAGAATTATGGTATTACTGACAATATATCCTCTTAATTTTGATTTTTCTTCCGTCTATACCAGGTGAATCTTCTGATATGAGGGATGTGAATTTTCCTTTAGATTTAGAGAGATAGAGAGCTATCTTCCTACTCCAAAGCCAATTTTAATTTAATTGGGACTACAAAAGTCCAATTTTCTTATATATTTGTAGGGAACAGCAGAAACAAACATTTAGGAAGATGTATGAAATTTTTTATTGGATGGAAATGTACTATACCATGAGCCTAATTGGTTCTTATATTTGGAACATTTTCTCAGATGCTTCATTTGTCCTGTCTTTAGCTTTGTTTTCTTTTGGGTTTTTTTTGGTGTGTATACATAACCTTTACCATTTATTAAACACCAAAGTAAGTTTGTGTGTGAGGGTTAGGGTAGATATTCTTGTTTAGTTTTATATGCAGGATTAAATTATGGCTGAATATTTGATATTACAACATGCAAAGTAGCTTCATTGTTGTTCAAAGTTAATCAATATTTTTTTCTGAACCAATTACTTTATTTTTTTAAAATGATATAATTTTCTTTTTTTTCTTTTTGCTACATTCTTTTATGGATGTTGAAAGAGAAAATCAAAACCCTGCCCCAATCTAACTTTCACTAGCTTCCCTTTTTTGAAGGTAAACGCTGATCAAATAAAAGACTTTTGTTAGTCTTATAAATTAGTTTAGACAGAACATCCATGCTGTCTGATAAAATATTGTCTGCTCTAATCAAGAGACCTCTTCTGTTTGAACCTAATCTTTATCAATGTTGATAGTATTTAGAACTTCATAAGACTTTGGGAGAAGATGATCCAAGACCATCTCCATGATATACAAAAAAACCCAAACATCCATGAATGTAATGAGGGCAAGACTTTTCTGAGGGAAAAATAAGTACATACTTTCTGAAAAAAAAATCTCTTTTACTTTATTTTAAAAATACCTGTTCAGAAAATCTGTCTCCACACAGCTACATTGTCCACACATTTCTTCTATATTCTCCACACACACCTTCTACACAACTATACATGCCTATGAATAGTTACATCTCTTTTATACATAGCTACACTTCACTCTTTAGACAAATATCTTTTCTACATATCTCTTCTTATATACATCTTTACACAGCCACCATTCCATCTCTCTACAAGCTCTCTCTTCTACATAGATACTCATCTCTCTTCAAAGTTACATCTCTTTTCACTACTTCCTTCATCTCTTACAGTTCTCTTTGCAACAAAATGTCTGACAAGTATGAATTACTTTGTCAAGAAATAGAACATTTCTTGAGTGTACAATAAGAAACAAAGCCATTTGATCATAGTTTCTCTCAGGCTGTGTATGTTTCATTGACAAGTGAATAATACTTGCATTACACATATTGAGTGGCATCATGGAGAGTAACATTTAAATTAAGGACTTAGGCAATAAACAGTTAGTTGGCTAAAACTTAAAGCTTGTATAATAAACTGAGATTGAATATATATGCTTAAAGTCAATTCCTATAGAAGAATTATGTCTATCAAACTTGCTTTGTTCTTGATGTTGGTCCAACAGAGACCTGGGAATTGGTCCTTGTATGATATATGTACAGGGTCAACTAGTCTATTTTGGATTTAATAAAGTCCTTGCTGGGGAGGAGATAAGGAGATGGGGAGAAAAGAGAGTGACTGGGAGGGGCAGGAGGGGAAAGGGAGTCTGAACAAGGGGATACATGAATAAAAAATGAGACAATTCATAATAAAAAAGAAAAAGCTGACTTTGTAGATGAGAATACTGTCATTTTTCTACGTCAGCTTGAGTATAAAAATATATTAGTATTATTTCTATTCATAAAAATTTATAGAGATTAATTAGAAGTCATTTTCCTGACATCCATATATATAATAGATAGATAGATAGATAGATAGATAGATAGATAGATAGATAAAATCTCCAGTAGATGAAATATATTCATGAGTTTAAACCCAAAGCAGTGGGGAAATACCTATAGCTATTCTTAGGGAATAATTGTGTGGCCAATGAGAAAATTACAAAAGAAACAAATGGATTCAGAGTCAGTAGTCAGTAACCCACAATCTCTGCCAAGTGGTACTTTCCATCAGAGAATTCTTATGGTGGGTGCACACCTGAACTATCAATTGCTATATCCTGTATATTCCCAACCCTCTGGAACTTTTTGTTTCCCATGGAAACAAAACCAAAACTCCTTTCCCAAAGTAATACATATTCTGTCTTCCACACTGAGGTCAATACATCTTTAAAATATATAAGCTGATTTAATTTGGGTTTTTTTTCTGTTATTCAATGTCTACCCATGGCTGTTGTTCCTTTCTCACTAGTACATAAAAGTTTAAAGTTAAAAGGCATTGTATGATCTACCTTTGGGGGGGGTCTTTGAAGCTCAGATTTATTTATTAAGTATATATTTTAAAGATCGATTTGATCTGTTTATAACTGCTTGGCCTATATGATTGTATGGTATACCTGTAATATGTTTTATATTGTAATATGCGAAACCTATTCAGTTTACCAGAGACATTTCCTGGAGTTTTGTCGGTCTTTAATTTATATAAATATTTTCATAATGGCAATAACATTTAATAAATGTGTAATTACATAGTCAGCCTTTGCAGAATTAAAAGCAGTTGGCCATTGAAATCCTGAATATGTATCTATGGTACAGTGAACATATTTTAAGTTTTCAAACTATATAAAATGAAGGCATCTAGTTGCCAAATTATTTGTTTTGAGTACCTTTATCTTACTTTCTACAGATAATGAAGTTTGATTATATAAAGAACAAGAAGAACTTTTTTTATAATTTCCTTGACTTGTCAAGTGATAGAAAATTTTTTTCAAACTTCACTCTATGTAAGAATTGCTTTGGAAGATTGCATAGAAGGTAAAATAACCAGAATGCAATAAGTTCTTAATATAAGCAATCCACTTGTTCTTTGTAGTTTCTTTTCTACCAAATCCTGTCATTTCTTTTCTACCAAAGCCAATTCTTTTTCAGCCTCAGCTGATATTTTTTGGACTATTTAAGTACTTATCACCTCAGAATAGCTGAAATAATTGCTTAGCTTTTGAGTTGTTAATCCAATTGCGTGCCATAGCCAGTTAATATCAATATCTACCAGAAATTTTTGAAAATCATTGAGTTCATAATATATCTTTCCTGATATGTACTGTCTGTAGTTAAATTTTTTTTGTAATCTTGTATTCTAAATAATTAATAGATTCTCCTCTTTGTATTTTTTCCAAAGTAATTTATTATTTTCTGAAAAGCAATATATATTTTTTTTTTTTTACTTTTTAAACAATTAAATTCTCTAAAATCTCTGTGTCTAAACCACCTTGTAAGATATCATCCATATAATGGTAAATTATAAACTGAGGAAACTGTTTGTTTATAAATTATTCCCAATGGAGTTTTTACAAAATATTGACACAAGATAGGGCTTTTAAACAACCTTTCCCAAAAAAATGTGTTTTCAAACCATTCAATATGGAACCATACAGAGACCTATCTTGTTATGTCATAATACTGTATTCTATTCCTAATGTCAGGAAAAATCTTTTTAAAAAAGAACCTTTAAGAATTCCCAAGTGCTTTATTAGATCTGCTGATGATGACAGTAAAGTATAAGGTTGGCTGTCACTGTGCTGCACAGCTAGTCAGCTGCTTGAAAGTAGCTGGGACTGAGAGTATGTAACTATGACATTAACATGAAAAACCTGAGTGGATCTCAAAGCAGCCCACCTGGCTTGGCAGTGGCCCAAGAGGTCCCCATGGTGGGAAGGCCTGAATGACCAAGCTGGCCAGCCATGGGCAGCTAACTCTGGCAGCATTTGAGGCCTGAGGCATTTGCGTACATACACAGTTGGCAGCTAGAGGCTGTCATAGGGAGCCTGCAATGATAAAATCCCAGATTCTTGGTGCAGGGAGACTGGGGTGATGGAGGGTGTGGTGATATATTAAGTATTAAATAAAGATTGCCTGAAGATTCTAGGACAGAGACAGCCACATAATTAGTAATAAAGATGTGCCAGTGGTGGCACATGCCTTCAATCCTAGAACTGGGGAGGGGAATGTCAAAGATTTATCTGGATCTCTGTGAGTTCCAGGCCAGAGTCAAGAAGTGGTGACACATACCTTTAATCCCAGTACAAAGGATCATATACCTTTAAACCCAGAATTAGGAGTGTTAAAACAAAGAGTGATATGACTAGGCTGAGAAAAAAATGAAATGCGGGATAGGACAGGAGTTTAGTGCTTGTGGTCCCCTTCCTTTCTTTTATTCAGTGAGTACACAGAAGCATTGGGCTTGAGGATCTGCCCTTTATGGTCTGAGAACTGAGTGGTAGTGAGAAGTAGCTGTAGCTTGTTCCTGTTTCTCTGACCTATCAGCTTAGCTTTACCCCAACATCTAGCTCTGGCTTTTTATTAATACCAATTAGGATATGAACAACGGTATGGAAAGCTAGCAGTATGGAAAACTGACAACTTCAAAGCCAGCGATAAGTATCTGCCTTGTGATTTTATGCCCTGTGTTGGGAGCCAGATGAGGCATGTTCTAATTTTTCTTTATCAATGAAAACTCAGAAATCAGATATTGAGGGAAAAACCTGATTGATCAGAGAAATGGTAGAGAAACAATAATCTATCTCTCTCTCTCACTCTATCTCTCTCTCATTCCCAAAAGGTCAAGAATCTTTCTCATCCCAACCCTATTACACCCTGTGTATTTCTATATGCTCTCAGTCCTCCAGAACCTTGATGGCTAAGATAGCTACGGCTTTGATTAGTTCGTAATCATACCTACCCTCTGAATCAAAATAGATTTTATTGGCTGTCTCAGGTATGTCAGAATGCAATCAAAATATCTCATAACAAGTGGTGATTTGCCATGTCTCTGTCTTCCTTGAAAAATTGAGTGTAACTTGGTGTGATCAGGGAGGTAATAGCCCCAGAGAGTAATTCAACACATGCAGGCTCTCTCCCTATGACATTAATGATGAAAACGCCAGTCATAGACTCATGAAGCCAAATCAACTGGCCATGCACATCTGAAAGGATTAGCATAATTCATGGCATTTTCTGAGTTTTCTAGATTTAATAATATTTTTATTAAATTAAAAGCATAAAATTGAAAATACATTTATGGAACAAGATTACATACTGGAATGACTAATTTATAACCAATTATTCTAGCAATAATTATCTTTACTTGATATTAACAGTAAAAGAGAAGATAGTTTGATATTGGAGAAAAGAGAAAAGTATGCTTTTGTGAGCTATGGTTATATAAACTCTTAGAAGAAAACTGAAAACTGTAATAAAAAGGCTTTAAATCCAAAGGTGAATGGTATTTGGTTTTGACAACACAATTATTTAGACCACAATGTTTTAAATTTATTTTTCTTTGCAATGTATAATGGTAAAACTGTAAGCAATTAATTAATGTCATTTGAAATTTCAGTCTTCATGAACTGCTAGAAGGCACAATGGGAAACCTTTTGAAAAACAATATAAAAGAGATTAATGCCAACACAGTTCTATACCTTTGGATGTCCAAACAATGACTGTTGTTATACCAACAGATTAATGCTGGAAGTTGTACCACTAAGAGATTTAGAATTTTTGAAGATATTCCAAAATTCATCCCCTCTAACCCTGAGCTAATTGTCAGTCTTCTGAGGGTAGCTCCTGCAAGGAGAGCTGTGGTGACCTGAGGTCAAAGGATATTAATTCTACCATTAAGTGCACTACTCTGTTTATTGATGTCCCTTCCATTTTAAAGAGGAGTTAGGAGAAGAACAAACAAGAGAAATGTGAAACTTGAAAAGCAGTGTTAATGTACAACTGTTGTTCATAATCAGTTTATAGCTTGTTTAAACCACCATGACTTAACCGAGAGGTATGTAGTACTGATATCCTTGCAAAGAGCAAACTCTCATCTCCTGTCTTCCTGAAATGACTATAGCTTTGTCAAGAGGCAAAACTATTTGTTGTCCACTTGCTAAAACAATTCACTTTTTCTTTACTCAAATGTTTTTCTAGAAGGTTCAAGGGATACTGCTTGGACTCCAAACCCCAGAATCACTAAAACTTGCACTCACATGCATTTAAGACACATTAATCCATACAGTGTTTGGCAAATACTTTGCATTTAGGAAAAACTCTGCAATTAAATAGTGGGATGACTCAGGCCTATCTGCAATAATTTCTCTCAAAATTAATGCCTCAATTATTTTTTCTTTAAATATATCTCAATAGCATCTATAACAAAAGATTTAATAGATAATCTATAACTTACTAAAACAAGATAATAAGTATGTAGATCCAGGACCAAGTGCTGTCTGCAGAGTCCCAGTGCACTCTGGCTCAGGGGCAGATAAACTCTGCCTGTCACCATACCCACAGCTCCTGCTGAGGGAATCTGCATGGCTATCCACCACCACCTCGAACTGAGCGAACAGACAACTATAGGGGTCCCTCAAGGGTAGATTCAGATCCTGCCCAGAGAGGCGACAGGAGGCACAGAAACCCGAGTGCCACAACTGACCAGGAGGCATCTAATTGTGAACCACTGAAGCCATGGGCAAATGTCATTGCAAAAAATTACATAATAATACAAAGAACAACATGGTAACTATAGAAGAGAGTGGCGATCTTACAAATACAAGACCTGAACTGAGCAATGAAGAGGAAACAGAAGGAAGCAACACCAAAAATTCCTTTTTGATGATCATCGAAGCTCTCAAAGAAGATATGAAAAAAAGCCTTAAAAAAATAGAAGAAAATACAAAGAAAAAATTGGAAGAGATGAACAAATCTATGAAAGAAACATGCCAGGAACTAAAAGCTGAAATAAAAGCTGAAACAGAAGCAATAAAAAAGGCAGAAAATGAGGCAAAGATGGAAATAGAAAACCTGAAGAAAAAAGCTGGA
This sequence comes from Sigmodon hispidus, assembly GCA_004025045.1. Taxonomy (NCBI): domain Eukaryota; kingdom Metazoa; phylum Chordata; class Mammalia; order Rodentia; family Cricetidae; genus Sigmodon; species Sigmodon hispidus. The sequence goes on along the minus strand of PVIH01019246.1, from coordinate 21,757 downwards.
ACTACAGATACAAGCAAAACAAACAGAGTTCAAGAGATGGAAGATAGAATCTCTGAAGTGGAAGACTCAGTAGCTCAAATAAAAATATCAGTCAAAGAAAATAGTAAAACTAAAAAAGCCATAACTCAAAATGTTCATGAAATCTGGGACACCATGAAAAGACCTAATTTGAGAATAATAGGAATAGAAGAAGGAGAAGAATACCAGCTCAAAGGCACAGATAATGTTTTCAATAAAATCATAGAAGAAAACTTTCCTAACCTGAAGAAGGAAATGCCTATAAAGATACAAGAAGCTTACAGAACAACGAATCGGTATGATCCCCCAAAAAAGTCAGCGTGCCACATTCTAATCAAGCCACAAAACATACAGAACAAAGAAAAAATTTTAAGAGCTGCAAAAGAAAAGGGCCAACTCACATATAAAGGCAGACCCATCAGAATAACGCCTGACAATTCAATGGAAATGATGAAATCTAGAAGGGTTGATCAGAAGTTATACAGACGCTAAAACAGCATGGCTGCCAAACTAGAATATTATACCCTGCAAAATTATCAATCACCATAGATGGAGTAAACAAGGTATTTCAGGACAAAGTCAGACTGAAAGAATATCTATCTACCAATCCAGCACTACACAGAGTATTAGAGGGAAAACTCCAACATAAGAACCCCAGATACACCCACGATATCACAAAAAATCAATAAGTCTACAGAAGAATACCCTAGAGAAAGGATATACAAACAAGTTGCCACCAAAAATGGCAGGAAATATGAATCAATGGTCACTAATTTCCCTTGATATCAATGGTCTCAACTCTCCTATAAAACGTCACACACTAACAAGAGGGATACAACAACAGAAGCCATCCTTCTGTTGCCTAGAAGAAACACACCTCAACTGCAAAGACAGACACAGGCTTAGAATAAAGAGTTGGGAAAAGATTTTCCATCCAAATGGTCCTAAGAAACAAGCAGGGGTTGCAATCCTAATATCTAACAAAGTAGACTTTAAGCTAAAAGCAATTAAAAGGGACCAAGATGGGGTCACTACTTATTCATCACAGGAAAAAATTGGTCAAGAGGAGATTTCAATATTAAATATTTATGCCCCTAATATAGTAGCACCTACATATGTAAAAGAAACACTGTTAAAGCTCGAATCCCACATCAATTCTTACACCTTAACAGTGGGAGACTTCAATACCCCACTTTCAACCCTGGATAGATCAACCAGACAGAGCCTCAACAGAGAAATAAGGAGTCTAAATGAGGTTAAGATGCAAATGGATTTCATAGATATCTACAGAACCTTCCACCCAAAGGCAAAGGAATATACATATTTCTCAGCTCCTCATGGAACTTTCTCCAAAATTGACCACATAATTGGTCATAAAGCAAATATCAGCAGATACAAAAAAATGGAAATAATCCCTTGTAACATATCGGACCACCAGTGCCTAAAGTTAGAGTTCAACAACATCATCACCCAAAGAAAGCCTACCAACACATGGAAACTAAACATCAATCAGCTGAACCATCTCTGGGTCAAGGAAGAAAGTAAGAAAGAAATCAAAGTCTTCCTAGAATTCAATGAAAATGAATCTACAATGTATCAAAACTTGTGGGACACAATGAAAGCAGTCTTAAGAGGAAAATTCATAGCACTAGATGCCTATATGAAAAACCTTGAGAAATCCCACACTAGAGACCTAACAGCACAGCTGAAAGCCTTAGAACAAATAGAAGCGAACACACCTAGAAGGAGTAGACCACAGGAAATAATCAAACTTAGAGCTGAAATCAATACAATTGAAACAAAAAGAACAATACAAAGAATCAATGAATAGAAGAGTTGGTTCTTTGAGAAAGTTAACAAGATAGATAAGCCCTTAGCCAAACTAATCAAAAAACAGAGAGAAAGTGTTCAAATCAACAAAATCAGAAATGAAAAGGGGGACATAACAACAGACCCACAGGAAATACAGAGAATTATCAGATCATAGTTTGAAAATATGTAATCCACAAAAAATGGAAAACCTAGAAGAAATGGACAGCTTTCTGGAAAGGTACCATCTACCAAAACTAAATGAAGATCAGATTAATTTCCTAAACAGGCCTACAACCCTTAAGGAAATTGAAGCTGTCATTAAAAACGTCCAAAAAATTAAAGCCCTGGTCCAGATGGCTTCAGTGCTGAATTCTACCAGACATTCAAAGAAGAATTACTACCGTTTCTCCTCAAATTATTTCACACAGTAGAAACTGAAGGAATATTGCCAAATTCCTTTTATGAGGCCACAATCACCCTAATACCCAAGCCACTCAAAGACACAACAAAGAAGGAGAATTACAGACCAATTTCCCTCATGAATATTGATGCAAAAATTTTCAACAAAATTTTGGCAAACCGTATACAACAATGTATAAAAGATATCATCCACCATGACCAAGTAGGCTTCATCCCAGAAATGCAGGGCTGGTTTAACATACGAAAAATTGTAAATGTTATCCATCATATAAACAAACTAAAGGAACAAAACCACATGATCATATCCTTAGATGGGGAAAAAGCCTTTGACAAAATCCAACACTCCTTTGTGATTAAAGCCCTGGAGAGATCAGGAATACAGGGAGAATACCTAAATGTAATTAAGGCGATTTACAAGAAGCCGACAGCCAGTATCAAACTTAATGGAGAAAAACTCAAAGCAATCCCACTAAAGTCAGGAACTAGACAAGGATATCCACTCTCCCCTTATCTATTCAATATAGTTCTTGAAGTTTTAGCTAAAGTAATAAGGGAACGAAAAGAGATTAAGGGCATACAAATTGGAAAAGAAGAAGTGAAGCTATCTCTATTTGCAGATGATATGATTCTATACATAAGTGACCCACAAGATTCTTCCAAAAAACTGCTACAGCTGAAAAAGACCTTCAGCAATGTAGCAGGATACAAGATTAACTCAAAAAATCAGTAGCTCTTCTATACACTAAAGATAGAAGAGCTGAAAAAGAAATAAGGGAAACATTACCCTTCATATTAGTTGCAAATAGTATTAAATACCTTGGAGTAACTATAACCAAAGAAGTAACAGACCTATTTGACAAAAATTTTAAATCATTGAAGATAGAAATTGAAGAGGTTATCAGAAAATGGAAAGCTCTCCCATGTTCCTGGATCGGTAGGAACAACATAGTAAAAATGTCAATTCTACCAAAGGCAATCTACAGATTCAATGCATTGCCCATCAAAATCCCAACACAATATTTTTTGGACCTTGAAAGAACAATACTAAATTTCATTTGGAATAACAGGAAAGCCAGATTTGCCAAAACAATTTTACTCAACAAAAGAATCTCAGGAGGTATCACCATCCCTGACTTCAAGCTATACTATAGTGCTACAGTAATAAAAAACAGCCTTGTACTGGCATAAAAACAGACTTGTGGACCAATGGAATAGAATTGAGGATCCAGACATTAACTCAAAAACCTATGAACACCTGATCTTTGACAAAGAGGCCCAAAACATTCAATGGAAAAAAGATAGTATATTAAACAAATGGTGTTGGCATAGCTGGACGGTAGTGTGCAGAAAAATGCAAATAGATCCGAGCCTGTCACCCTGCACAAAACTCAAATCTAAGTGGATAAAAGACCTCAACTTAAACCCAACCACTATGAACTTAATAGAAAAGAAATTGGGAAATACACTTCTACAAATTGGCACAGGTGACCACTTCCTAAATATAACACCAGTGGCACAGACACTAAGACCAACAATCAATAAGTGGGAAATCCTGAAGCGGAGAAGCTTCTGCAAAGCCAAGGACACTGTCAATAGGACAAAAAGACAGCCTACAGAATGGGAAAAGATTTTCACCAACCCTCCAAGTGATAGAGGACTGATCTCTAAGGTATATAAAGAGCTCAAGAATTAAGAGCCCAAAACCTTGAATAACCCTATCAAAAAATGGGGTACAGATCTAAAAAGAGAATTCTCAGCAGAGGAACTACGAATGGCTGAAAGGCACCTGGAAAAGTGCTCTTCATCTTTAGCCATCAGAGAAATGCAAATCAAAACAACTTTGAGATACCACCTGACACCTGTTAGATTGGCTAAGATAAAAGGTACAGATGACAGCCTATGCTGGAGAGGATGCAGAGCAAGGGGAACACTCCTCCATTGTTGGTGGAGTGTAAGCTTCTTCAGCCACTTTGGAATGCAATATGGTGGTTTCTCAGAAAATTGAGAATCAATCTCCCCAAGGACCCAGCAATACCACTTCTGGGTGTATACCCTAAAGAGGCACATTCACACTCCAAAGGTATTAGCTCAACTATGTTCATAGCAGCATTATTTGTAATAGCAAGAACCTGGAAACAACCTAGTTGTCCCTCACCTGAAGAATGGATTAACAAACTGTGGTACATCTACACAATGGAATACTACTTAGCAGTAAGAAAAAATGATATCCTAAAATTTGCAGGCAAATGGATGGATTTGGAAAATATCCTCCTGTGTGAGGTATCACAATCTCAGAAAGATAAGCAGGGGATGTACTCACTCATTAGTGGTCTCTAAACAAACAAACAAGAAAAAAAAAGCCAAGCATATCCAAGCTGCAAACCTCAACCACTGAAGAGCTTGGGATCAGAAACACCCTGGACTGACCCTTCGGACCCCACTACACCTATAGGAACACCTGACTCACTCTTGAGGGGGGATGGACAAAACTGGATTTGGCCAGGAGTGGAGACTGATCCAAACATTATTGGGTCAGTGGGACCATAGGACTGTCTATTCCCTGCCCAGGGAGGGTATGGGTAGTTGCGGAGAAGAAAAATGACCTGATGTGGTGGGAGGGGGAAGGGACCTTGAGTAAGGATATACAGGGATGGAAAAAAAATTCAGAGGGAAAGCTGAACACAAAGTAATATGTGTAGCAATCTTATTTGCATTATCACCGTTGATAAGTCTTGCTTATGATTTTTATCTTCTTTATAGTTATTGTTAACTTTTCAGCATTTTAAATTCATTTTACTGTTTTTTTGATAAATACAAAATAAATAGAGAAGAGAAAAATAAGTATGTAGAAAGCTTTCAGAATAGTGTCTGGTATATCAAGTAAGTGATCAATAATTTTTGCCTATTAGTTTTATCATAGGCAATGAGACAATATTAACAGTTACTGATGTATTATCACAAATCACTGGCAACTGATGAAGAAGGATATATTTTATCTGAGGGGAGATTCACTGATACTAGAGATTAAATAGTTGTGTGGATCCTGGAAGGCTTGACTAGACCATGCATCTGAAGTTCAGTAGGTCAAGCCCAGCATCCAAGAGAAAAAAGGAGAGAGAGAAGACGACTGCTTCATATGTACACCCAGTTCTTAAGCTGCTCTTCAACCACACCTCAAATATTATAGCCTCAATGGTCATGAGTGATTCCCAGATCTATACTGGCCAAGAGGCCATGCCTCTAGATCAAGGTGGTGGTACGTATTCTCCCCTACACAGGCGCATCCAGATGGAAGAATTAAAGAACTAGGAAGGAATATGATCAGCACCTGTTTGAGGTGATATGTGTCAATAATAAATAAGAAGAATAATAATACCATCCTGTGCTTGCATGTTATTCATCATATATTACATACTATCATATACCAAGCATTTTATAAGTATTTGACTTTTATTAAATCATCTCACTCTCTGAGGATTATGTTCTTGTTAACATCATTATTTGCCCATGAGGAAAGTGATGAAGAAGCAACTTAAATAACCAATGTCATAAATCTAAGATTGATAAATTGATACCTTCTGTCGCCTCCCTTCCTCATTCATAACCAGAACTCTAGTATGTGATATGAAAAAATAAACACACTCATTTACACAGTGATAAAACAACAACGTTACTTGAGAACTGCTCTGCCCAGAGCCTCAGATTCTGCTTTGGCCCGGCTGTGCCTTGTGGTTTATCTGTCTTGTCCCAAATCTTTTACTAGATTCAGCATTGTGACGTTTCACCTTTCAAAACTGACACAGATCGCACAAGGCAGCTTCACGTTCCCCAACATAAACTCAATTGTTTTCTGTTCAGACACTAAAGATACAACCATGTCCTTTAAAAATGAAAAAAAAATGGGTCCTTTTCTCATCACCTAAGCTTTACATTTTCTAAATAAATCAGCAAGAAACAGTAGGCTGGTACTTCAGTGCAAAGAATGAGATCAGGAGACTGAACCATTCAATTAGTTCCCAGGGACGAAAGGATGGTCACTGACTGTGCTTTCTCAGAAGTAAAACATTCCCTCCACAGAACTAGATGGAAGAAATATGTGTCTAACAGTCAAAAGGCACTTGATCTTTTGTTTGGTGTTGTCTTGACATTCCTTTGACTCTGACAGAACTATCAAATGGCTCAATAGTTTGCTTCAGCTTTATCACCATATCCTATCAAAACTTTCATTTGTTTTTGCAGGATGTTAAAGAATAAAACACCATTCTTTCCTTGTACATGGATGCTCTGTTATTGGATAACAAAAGACTTGGAGATACAAGTTTTTTACTAGTTTTGCATTAGTAACTTTAACATTTTCAAAGTATGAATTTTACTTATAGATGGTAAAAAATACAGCTTTATGGTTCAAACACTTACATTGGCTCATAAAAAATGTATAGAGCTCTTTTGGCATTAAATAACACTTAGAATACTTCAGCCTAGTGGGCTAAGTGTAAATGAAATAGAGGAACACTCAAAAAATACATACATTTAAAATTAAAAGAAAAAAAAAGACTTCAGGCAAATTGTATTTTGGTTTTGCAGGAGCTTACCCGTGGAGGAGGTTCCTCATAGCATTTTGTTAAAGTTGTTGCACTGAAGCCTCTTTTTCTCAAGGAATTGTTCTGTGGACATGTCTAGATGTGGAGAAGACATACAATCTTTTCAATGTCATGCTTTGAAATTGAAGCAGCATGCTGCCCTGTTTCCCTTTGTACATGTCCACGTGTTCCTCCTGTGCACTGTTAAAAGTTGTCTAAAAGAGTAGCGGCTGCATGACATTGGGGTACAAAATTATCTTTAAGCATATCTGCTGTAGTTTATCCTTCCACACCCCATAGTACAAAAAAAAAAAACCTCACAAAAGCATAACATCACAGTATATTTTCCACAAAGTTTTATATTAAAGTTGTACACAAAGAGCCATCATATATAGGAAGTTAAGAGTATATCTCCATTTCACCTTTTACCCCACATCCCAGGCTATCTGTAAAAAAATTCACTTGAGGACTCTCAATTCATGAGGCTATAATCATTGTAATTTTTGCATAATTTAAAAACTAGTGTTAAGTGACTGGACGTCAGTGCAGCCGAACTTAATGAATGGTTATAAAGCTGCTATGGCATAGCTCCCCCAAGAACAAGTGTTCAGTGGTTCATGAGAACACAAGCCAAGGCTTACCCTAAAGTGAAGTATGGACATTGTAACAACACATTAGACCCTTGAATGAAAATTTTTCTTATCTGCAAAACAAGAATACCTACAGAGAAGTGAAGGGATTCCTATCAGAGTTGAGAAAGTCTTTTCTCTCTTCTTTGTTTGGTGGAAGTTTGTTATTTAATATTATGTTCCAAGCACAAGTGTGAGGAGGCCAAGACAGGAAGCACCTTTGTGTGACCCAGCGAAAATTTCTTGTTATTTTTTTCTCACCTATGAAATGGTAATTGTCCCTAGTCTTTTTAAATTATGAAAATGTTTTTCCATTTTATGGTTTTTTTATTATAAAAGAAAGTCATATTTTTTTTTATCCATGTATCCATTTGTTCAGGCTCCCTTCCCCCTCCCACCCCTCACATTCACTCACTCTCCTCTCCATCAGCTTATCTCCTCCCCATCAAGGCCAGGAGTTCAACAACTACTCCAGGCAGATCTACTTTCCTCACCCCCACATCAAGGCTGAGTGAGGTGTTCCTCAAGAGAGACTGGGCCTCAAGGTGCCAATCCAAGGTGTTTCAGATGCCAAGATATCAGTGGTTGTGGTTTGCAGTTTGGACATGCTTAGCTTTTTTTATTTAAAGTATGCTAATGAATGAGTACATTCTCTGTTTATCTTTCTGAGTTTGTGAGACCACGCTCAGGAAGATAGTCCTCAAATTCATCCATTTGCCTGTGAATTTTAGGATATCATTTTCTCTTACTGCTGAGAATACCCTTTTTAGTTCTGAGCCCCATTTTTTGATTGTGTTATTCAAGGTTTTGGGCTCTAGTTTCTTGAGTTCTCTATATATATTAGAGATCAGTCCTCTGTCACTTGTAGTGTTGGTGAAAATCTTTTCTCATTCTGTAAGCTGTCATTTTGTCTTATTGACTGTGTTCTTGGCTTCTCAGTTTTAGGAGGTCCCACTTATTGATTGTTGTTCTTAGTGTCTGTGCTACTGGTGTTATATTTAAGAAGTGGTCCCCTGTGCCAATGTGTTGGAGGATATTTCCCACTTTCTTTTCTATCAGGTTCAATGTGGCTGGGTTTGTGTTGAGGTCTTTGATCCATTTGGATTTCAGTTTTGTGCAGGGTGATAGGCTTGAATTTATTTGCATTTTTCTACACACAACCATACAACTAAGCCAATACCATTTGGTAAAGATAGAATCTTTATTTTACTGAATGTTTTTGGCCTCTTTTTCAATTTCAGGTGTTCATAGGATTTTGGGTTGTTGTTTGGATTTTAATTCAATTCTATTGATCCACATGTCTGTTTTTAAGCCAGTACTAGGCAATTTTTATTACTGTAGCTCTAAGGTATACTTTGAATTTGGGGATGGTGATTCCTACTAAGGTTCTTTTGTTGAGCAAAACTGTTTTGACAATCTTGGCTTTCCTGTTATTCCAAATGAAATTGAATATTATTCTTTCAATTTCTGTAAAAAAATTGTGTTGGAATTTTGATGGGAAGTGCATTGAATCTGTGGATTGCTTTTGGTAGGATTGTCATCTTTATTATGTTGATCCTACCAATCCAGGAACACATGGGAGATCTTTTCATTTTCTAATATCCTATTCAATTTCTTCCTTCATTGATTTAAAGTTTTGTCAAACAGATCTATTACTTCCTTGGTTATAGTTACTCCAAGGTATTTAATGTTATTTGCAACAATTATAAAGAGTGATGTTTCTCTTATTTCTTTTTCAGCTCTTCTATCTTTAGTGTATAGAAGGGCTACTGATTACTTTGAGTTAATCTTGTATACTGCTACATTGCTGAAGGTGTTTATCAGTTGTAGAAGTTCCTTGGAAGAATTTTGTTGTTCACTTGTGTGTACAATTATATCATCTGCAAATAGAGATAATTTCACTTCTTTTTTTTTCAATTCATATCCCCTTAATCTCCTTCTGTTCTCTTATTGCTTTAGCTAAAGCTTTGAGAAATATATTGAATAGACAAGAGGAGATAGGACATCCTTGTCTGGTTCCTGATTTTAGTGGGGCTGTTTGAGTTTTTCTCCTTTAAGTTTGATGTTGGATATTGGCTTCTTGTAAATTGCTTTAATTATATTTAGATATTTTCACTGTATTTCTGATCTCTCTAGGACTTTTATCATAAAGGAGTGTCTGATTTGTCAGAGGCTTTTGCAGCATCTAAGATTATGATCATGTGGTTTTTTTCCCTTCAGTTTGTGTATATGATGGATGGCATCCATAGTGTTTCATATGTTGAACCATCCATGCAATTCTGGGATGAAGCCTACTTGATTATGGTAGATGATATTTCTTATATATTGTTGTATACGATTTGCCAAAATTTTGTTGAGAATTTTAGCATTAATATTCAGGAAGGAAATTGGTCTTTAATTCTTCTTTGTTGTGTCTTTGAGTGTCTTGGGTATTAGGGTAATTTTGTCCCCATAAAAATTTTTGACAATATTTCTTCAGTTTTTACTATGTGAAACAGATTGAGGAGTATTGGTATTAGTTCTTCTTTGAATGTGTGGTACAATTCTGCAATTAAAACATCTGGACCTGTGCTTTATTTACTTGGTAGGCTTTTAATGACAGTTTCAATTTCCTTTAGGGTTATAGGTCTCTTTAGGTAATTAATCTGATCTTCATTTAATTTTTGTAAATGGTATCTGTCCAAAAAGCTGTCCATTTCTTTTATGTTTTCCATTTTTTGTGAAGTATATATTTTCAAAGTATGACCAAATAAGCCTCGGGATTTCAAGTGGGGGGGTCTGTTGTTATGTCCCCCTTTTCATTTCTGATTTTTTTTATTTGGATGCTCTCTCTCTCTGCCATTTGGTTAGTTCGGATAAGGGCTTATCTATCTTGCTGACTTTCTCAAAGAACCAACTCTTTGATTCCTTAATTATTTGTATTATTCTTTTTTTCAATTGTATTGCTTTCAACTCTAAGTTTGATTATTGTATTGATTTCAACTCTAAGCTTGATTATTTCCTGCTGTCAACTCCTTCTAAGTGAGTTTGCTTCTAATTGTTCTAAGGGTTTCAGCTGTGCTGATAGTTCTCTAGTGTGGAATTTGTCTAAGTTTTTCATTTAGGCTACTAGTGCTATGGGTTTTCCTCTCAAGACTGCCTTCGTTGTGTCCTACAAGTTTGGGTAAGTTGTGGATTTATTTTTGTTAAATTCTAAGAAGTCTTTGATTTCTTTCTTAATGTCTTCCTTGACCCAGAGGTCGTTCAGTTCAGTGATATTTAGTTTTCATTAAATGGTAGGCTTTCTGTGATTTTTTATGTTATTGAATTCTAACTTTAGGCCATTGTGGTCTTATATGACACAAGGGACTATTTCCAGTTTTTTGTTTGTATCTATTGATATTTGCTTTATGACCAATTATGTGGTAAATTTTAGGGAAAGGTCCATGAGGATCTGAGAAATACATATATTCCTTTGCTTTTGGATGGAAGCTTCTGTAAATATCTATTAAATCCATTTGCAAAGTAACCTGTGTTGGACTCCTTATTTCTCTGTTGAGTCTCTGTCTGTTTGACCTATCCAATGGTAAAAGTGGGATACTGAAGTCTTCCACTATTAAAGTGTGAGAGTGGATATGGGATTTGAGCTTTAGTATTGTTACTTTTATATAGGTGCCCTTACAATAGGGGCATAAATATTCAGAAATGAAATGGCCTCTTGACCAATTTTTCCTGAGATGAATAAGTAATGTCCATCCTGGTCTCCTTTAATTGATTTTAGCTTAAAGTCTACGTTGTTACATATTAAGATGGCAACCCCAGCTTGTTTCTTAGGGCTATTTGCTTGGAAAATCTTTTTCCAACCCCTTGCTCAGAGCCTATGTCTGTCTTCAAGGTTGAGGTCTGTTTCTTCTATGCAGCAGGATAGTTTCTGCTTTTGTAGCCATCCTGTGAGTGTGTTTCTTTTTATAGGTGAATTGAGTCCATTGATATTAAGGGATATTAGTGACTACTGACTGATATTTCTTGTTATTTTCCTGATAGTTTGCATGTATTTCCTTTCTCTGGGTTTTACTTCTGTGGGGTTATTGACTATTTGTGGTTTCATGGGAGTATCTGGGATCCTTAGGTTGGAGTTTTTCCTCCAGTGCTATCTGGAGGGCTGGATTGGTAGATAGGTATTGTTCCAGTCTGACTTTGTCACGAAATATCTTGTTTATTCTATCTTTGGTGACTGATAGTTTTGCTGGGTACTATAGTCTAGTTTAGCAGCCTTGCTGTTTCAGTGTCTGTATAACTTCTGCCCAAGACCTATTTGCTTTCATTGTTTCCACTGAATAGTTAGGTATGATTCTGATAGGTCTGCCTTTATTGGTAAGTTGGCCCTTTTCTTTTCCAGCTCTTAAAGTTTTCATACAAAGTTTCTGTGTGTTTTTTGGCTTGATTATTATGTGGTGAGTAGATTCTTTTTGGGGGGTCATATCTATTTGTTGTTCTGTAAGCATCTTGTATGTTTATAGGCATCTCCTGCTTTAAGTTAGAAAAGTTTCCTTCTATGATTTTATTTAATACTTTATCTGTGCCTTTGAGCTGAAATTCTTCTCCTTCTTCTATTCCTATTATTCTCAGGTTAGGTCTTTCCATGGTGTCCCAAATTTCCTGAATGTTTTGTGTTATGACATTTTTGGTTTTAGTATTTTCTTTGATTCATGTATCTATTTCCACTAATAAGTCTTCCACTCCAGAGATTTTCTCTTCCATCTCTTGGATCTCATTGGTTATGCTTGTGTCTGTAGTTCCAGCTCTTTTCTTTAGAATTTCTATTTCCACCTTTGCCTCATTTTGTGCCTCTTCTTTACTTTTCTTTCCCCTTCTTATTTATTTATTTTTATGAATAAAGAAGTCACATTTTCTGTCTTTGTATATCCTTATGAAAGGTCTCTTCCCCCTCCTACCACATCAGATCATTCTCTCTTCTCCACATCTCCCCATCTCCCCCATGGGCAGGAAGTTCCAAGGTCCCATGGTCACAACATTGCTAAGTTCGAAGTCCAATCCTGCCAAATCCAGTTTTCTCCCCTGAATATCAAGACTGAGTCACGTGTTCATCTATGGGGAGTAGGATCCAAGGAGTCGGTCCAAGGTGGTTTTGATCCCAAGCTGTTCAGTGGTTATAGTTTGAGCTTAGGCATGCTTTGCTTTTTTCTTTGTTTAGAGTCCACTAATGAGTGAGTAGCTCCCCTGCTTATCTTTCTGGGATTGTGATACCTCACTCAGGAGGATATTCTCCAAATCCATCCATTAGCCTACAAATTTTAGGATATCATTTTTTCTTACTGCTGAGTAGCACTCCATTGTGTAGATGTACCAAAGTTTGTTAAGCCATTCTTCAGTTGAGGGACATCTAGGCTGTTTGAGGTTCTTCATATTACAAACAACACTGCTATGAACATAGTTGAGCCTTTGGAGTGTGACTGTGCATCTATGGGGTATACGCCCAGAAGTAGTATTTCTGGGTCCTTGGGGAGATTGATTCTCAATTTTCTGAGAAACCATCATACTGATTCCAAAGTAGCTGAAAAAGCTTACACTCCCACCAACAATGGAGGAGTGTTCGCCTTGCTCCACACCCTCTCCAGCATAGGCTGTCACCTGTGTCTTTTATTTTAGCCCATCTGACAGGTGTCAGGAGGTATCTCAAAGTTGTTTTGATTTGCATTTCTCTGATGGATAAAGATGAAGAGCACTTTTTCAGGTGCCTTTCAGCTATTCATAATTCTTCTACTGATAATTCCCCTTTTAGATCTGAACCCCATTTTTTGATTGGGTTATTCAAGGTTTTGGGCTCTAGCTTCTTGAGCTATTTATATATCTTAGAGATCAGTCCTCTATCACTTGTAGGGTTGGTGAAAATCTTTTCCCATTCTGTAGGCTGTCAATTTGTCCTATTGACAGTGTCCTTGGCTTTACAGAAGCTTCTCAGCTTCAGGAGATCCCACTTATTGATTGTTGATTTTAGTGTCTGTGCCACTGGTGTTATATTTAAGAAGTGGTCGCCTGTGCTAATTCGTAGAAGTGTATTTGCCACTTTCTTTTCTATCAAGTTTAAAATGGCTGGGTTTATGTTGAGGTCTTTGATCCACTTGGATTTGAGTTTTGTGCAGGATGACAGGCTTGTATCTATTTGCATTTTTCTACACACTACCATCCAGCTATGCCAACACCCATTTGTTAAATATACTATCTTTTTTCCATTGAATATTTTGAGCCTCTTTGTCGAATATCAGGTTTGGGTTAATGTCTGAATCCTCAATTTTATTCCATTAATCCTCAAGTCTGTTCTTATGCCAGTACCTGGCTCTTTTTATTACTGTAGCTGTATAGTATAACTTGAAGTCAGGGATGGTGATACCTCCTAAGGTTCTTTTGTTGAGCAAAGTTGTTTTGGCAATCCTGCCATCCTTGTTATTCCAGATGAAATTGAGTATTATTCTTTCAAGTTCCAAAAAATATTTTGTTGGGATTTTGATGGGCAGTGAATTGAATCTGTAGATTGATTTTGGTAGAATTGCCATTTTTACTATGTTGATCCTATCTATCCAGGAACATGGGAGAGCTTTCCATTTTCTGATATCCTCTTCAATTTCTTTCTTCAGTGATTTAAAATTTTTGTCAAATAGAACTGATACTTTTTTGGTTATAGTTACTGCAAGGTATTCAATATTATTTGCAGCTATTATAAAGGGTAATGTTTCCCTTATTTCTTTTTCAGCCCTTCCGTCTTTAGTGTATAGAAGTGCTACTGATTTCTTTGAGTTAATCTTGTATCTTGTTACATTGCTGAAGGTCTTTATCAGCCAAAATAATTTCTTGGAAGAATTTTGTGGGTCATTTATATATACAATCATATCATCTGTAAACAGAGTTAGTTTCACTTCTTCTTTTCCAATTTTATCCCCTTAATCTCCTTTAGTTCTCGTATTGCTTTAGCTAAAACTTCTAGCACTATACTGAATATACAAGGGGAGAGGACAGCCTTGTCTTGTTCCTGATTTTAATGGGATGCTTTGTGTTTTTCTACATTTAGTTTGATGCTGGCTGTCGGCTTCTTGTATATCGCCTTTATTATCTTTAGGTATTCTCCCTGTATTACTGATATCTCCAGGGCTTTTATCATAAAAGAATGTTGGATTTTGTCAAAGGCTTTTTCAGCATCTAAGGATATGATCATGTGGTTTTGTTCCTTTAGTTTGTTCATATGATGGATAACGTTTACAGTTTTTCGTATGTTAAGTCAGCCCTGCATTTCAGGGATATCTGATTTTGTTGATTTGGATACTCTCTCTCTCTCTCTGCTTTTTGAGTAGTTTGGATAAGGGTTTATCTATCTTGTTAGCTTTCTCAAAGAACCAACTCTTAGACTCACTGATTCTTTGTATGGTTCATTTTGTTTCAATTGTATTGATTTCAGCTCTAAGTTTGATTATGTCTTGCTGTCTACTCCTTCTAGGTGAGTTTGCTGCAAATCGTTCTAAGGCTTTCAGATGAGCTGTTAGTTCTCTAGTGTGGGATTTCTCTAAGTTTTTTATATAGGCATCTAGGGCTATGAATTTTCCCCTTAAGACTGCTCTTATTGTGTCCCACAAGTTTGGGTTTGTTGTGGATTCATTTTTGTTAAATTCTGGGAATATTTTGATTTCTTTCTTAATTTCTTCCTTGACTCAGAGGTGGTTCAGCTGAGTGATGCTTAGTTTTCATGAGCTGGTAATGCCTTTTCTATTGCTTCTATTTCACTTTTTATTTCCTGGAATGTTTCTTTCATTTTTTGGTTTTCTTTTTCATGGTTTTCTTTCTAGAATTTGTTCATCTCTTCCAACTTTTTGTTTCTATTTTATGTCTCTTTCTTTAAGGGAGTTTTTTGTATCCTCTTTGAATGCTTCAGTAATCTTTGTAAAGATGTTTTTGATATTTCCTTCTGGTTCCTCTTCATTGCTCTGTTCAAGTTTTTTAGTTTTAGTAATATCAGTTTCTTCTATTGTTGCCTTGTTGTTGTTTATATTGCTAAATGTATTTTTGCACTGGCATCTGCCCATTGCTTCAGTAGTTCACACTTAGTCTGCTACTAGTCAGTTGTGGCTAGAGGGCTTGTGTGTCTCTTCTCTGGACAGGGGACTGTGTTTCCAAGGCCCTCATTCCTTATGTGATGATGCAGTTCATCCTGAAGATGGGTTCCAGCAGGGCAAGGCCAATGGCCTTCTGCTGGGGGGAGTCTGAGATCAGACCCTTGGTTTTGAGCCTGCTCCTGGAGAGCAATTCTCTCGACTGTGTCTCAAAAAGTGGAATCCACCCACCTTTGACTCTTCTGTGGATGGGGACAGAATTTCAAAGCCCTCTGAATCATGAAGTATTAAACCTATATTCATACTTTCTTACATTTTTCTTTTGATACCTTTATTTAAATACATGTATGTATATATAAAAATAACCCCACCAAATCTCTATGCCATGACTCGTTCTCTTTGGGCCTCCCATTCTAACAGTCTTCAGTTAGAAGTATAATCAGTCTCATTCTGGAGAATGCAGAAGCCATATTAGGTCAAGAAACTCATTCAACTCCAGGAGAGTTGAAACCAAGGGTAACCTCAAAGCTAGAAGTTATTTCTGACACATAACCTATAGCATAAGTTCTTGACACTATGTGGGGGATGGCTTCAGAGTTCTTTATGACTTTTCTTTTTCTCATTACTATAAAAAGGTACTGAAAAATTAGCAGTCTTCCTACACATCTGATGAATTTATGTATGACTGAATTTTAAGCATTAACTATAATGTTGGACCAGTAGAATGGCTCAGTGGATAATTACCTGATTTGTTCCATTTCAATCCCTGGAGCCTCATGGTAGAGGGAGTGAACCTACACCTGGATATTGTCCGTTCATACTCAAAAGCATCTGTGAATACACAGGCACACACACACATACACACAGAGACACACACAGAAATACACACACAGACACACACAGAGACACACACAGACACACACAAACACACACAGACACACACAAAGACACATATATACAGACACACACAAACACACACACACACTGTAAACAAATATTTTAAAAATATTTTAATATTTTAAAATATTTAAAAATTTTAAAATTTGATCAGAATGTAATTTTACAGTCTTGTACCACTCAGATGCTAACATTAAGATACTTGTTTGAGGTATGACAACATAGGTCCCAAAGGCATTTTGACTCACTCACTGTTATTGACCTTCAATTATTGAAGAAGAGGAAAATGAAGAGAAGGAAAAGGAGGAGGAAATATGTTTGAGAATGCTTGACGACCTAATCAGATGATATGCAAACATTCACTAGCATTCCACTTTTCTTACTTTACAGAATATACAGAATTTTTCTCTTATTGTATGTTTAGTGTGTTTGTTTGTGTGTGTGTGTGTGTGTGTGTGTGTGTGTATCTGTGTGACCCTCTGTGTGTATGTATGTATGTGTGCCACCTTATTTTTGGAGGTCATAGGACTTTTTCTTCCACCATATGAGGTCTTGGAATAAAATCAGGACAACAAATTTGAGACAAGTATTTTTACCTACATAGCAATCTTTCCAGTCCTAGCATTTTTAACAATATAAACAGACAAACAAACCCCTCCAGGGATTTTCAGCTACTAATAAAAATTCAACACTGAACTTGCTGTATGTTAATGAACATGAACAAGTTCATGTATATTGCAAAGACCTGCACTTGCGCAAACCTATATTTGCAAGTGTAGGATAGCAGTTTCTGAGACAGAATTGTAATTATCCAATATTCAAAATAAGTCCCCCGAACAACATGCACTCTAAACACAAATAATTTTAAATAAATGCTCACAATTCATTGAGATCACCAAATTAATGACCCATGATATTTTACCATGCAATTAAAAAAAATAGCTTTTCCCAATAATAATTACTTTCTGTTGTTCATTGTAACTTATAAATAATATTGCTCTTTTATATGTATCATATTTTTCCATATTATTTTTTATACTTTCCATCCTTCCTTTTCATTTCTTCCTTACTCTTCCCCCTTCTTGTAGTCTTCCTCTTCTTCATTTTCTTCTTCTGTAAGTCTTAAGTCTTTATACCAATAAATTATTTAAAATGCCTTTGGAACCTATATTGTCATTAAAAAAATACTTTTCAAGTATTTGGAGTTTAGAGAAAATGACAAAAGTAAATCAGGTAGAACAGATAAACAGATAAGAAAATGATGTGATATATCAAAGAAAAGTCAACTTGTAGCACACATCAGTGAATGGATAAACCTTTCCCAATAGTTTCAAATAAAAGGAAGAGGAAGGGGAAGTCTTCCCACATATTCCCAGTAGTATGACATGCTGAAGCAATGTTCTCTAGCTATAGCAAGCATTGCTTTAATTCCTCAAAATAGCACATTCGTCATACTGAGTTAAAACTGCTAATTTAAGTTTGTTTTTATACTTTCAGTTAAATTTAATTTGAATTCCAAATACATTTAGATATGGTTATATATTTTATATAAAATTATGTACCAATACAAATTATTCATTTTAGGTACTTCTATAGTATAGATAAACTATGGATTATTTATAAATTACATATGCAAAAATTACTTAAACACAGTCAGATCCTGGTTTCTTCATCTATAATTTAGCATTATTAAACAAATATTCTAGCAGATTCATGCATTACTCATGACAGAAATATGGCTTGACTCCATTATGTCTCTTACTTTAGGCTGTAAAGTATCTTTGGAAATGAGTTAGATTACCACCAATTATTAAATATGAATTATGAATGAAGTATGAGGCATATATAAGTTATTTGACAAGAAAGGCATTTATGTATCTCAAAGATTTCAACCTACCACCATACTCAGATAATTTATGACAAGAATATACAAAGGAGAAAACATGAGGACTAAATTAGTGGTTCTCACATACATCCCAGTTTAGCAATCCCAGAAACAGAAAAGTCACTATAGAACAGGAATTTTAAGGGTGGGTCAGTGAGTCATGTTCCAACACATATCCTACCATTAGGCACTACAATTCTTTCTATCTAGTTAAGATCCCAGGTGTTCCTATAGTTGGAGTGGGATGCGAAGGGTCAGTCCAGGGTGTTTCTGATCCCAAGCTGTTCAGTGGCTGTGGTTTGTAGCTTGGGCATGCTTGGCTTTTTTCTTGTTTGTTTGTTTAGAGACCACTAATGAGTGAGTACATCCCCTGCTTATTTTTCTGAGTTTGTGATACCTCCCTCAGGAGGATATTCTCCAAATCCATCCATTTGCCTGTGAATTTTAGGATATCATTTTTTTCTTACTGCTGAGTAGTATTCCATTGTGTAGATGTACCACAGTTTGTTAATCCATTCTTCAGTTGAGGGATATCTAGGTTTTTTCCAGGTTCTTGCTATTACAATAATGCTACTATGAACATAGTTGAGCTAATACCTTTGGAGTGTGACAGGAGTGGAGACTGAACTAAGCATTATTGGGTCAGTGGGACCATAGGACTGTCTGCTGCCTGCCCAGGGAGGGGATGGGGAGTTGTGGAGAAGAAAAAAAATGACCTGATGTGGCACGAGGGGGAAGGGACCTTGAATAAGGATATACAGGGATGGAAAAAAAAATTCAGCAGGAAAGCTGAACACAAAGTAAATATATGTGTAGCAATCTTATTTGCATTATCACCCTTGATAAGTCATGCTTATGATTTTTATCTTCTTTATAGTTATTGTTAACTTATCAGCATTTTAAATTCATTTTATTGTTTTTCTTGATAAATACAAAATAAATAAAGAAGAAGGAAAATAAAAGATCCCATGCTCAGAAAGTGACTAATAATATTAAAGATTTCCTCATAAATGGAAAAATATATTTTCTCCAAAAATGATTTTAATACATTTTCTTAAGATTTCTTTATTTATATATTATGTGTGAAAGTGACTGCCTGCAGGCACATCTATAGTACCAACAGAGACAAGAAGGTGTTGAATCCCCTTGAACTGGAATCACAGAGGTTTCTGAGCTGTGTGGGAGCCAAAGTACATTTTAAGTTTTAATTGCTGTATCTAGAAGATCCATAAAACAAAAATGTCTGTGATGTGCAAGTATCTTGCTCAAAGGCAGATCCTGAAGTGCTGGAAGGTATTGTTTATGGGAACAAGAAGTCAAATGTTTTCACTCCTGCTTGATCACATGTGGCTGGGACGTTCACAGGCAGAAAATAGGTCAAGACATACACTTGCCCAAGATTGGAGGTAAGTCAGAAAAAAATCAAGATGTATACTTTCTCCTAATTAGACCTAATAGGAAGTACTTAAACCACTACAAACTTGGGGCCATTTTTCTGGGAAGCCAGGGATTGATCTGGCCACAGCACATCTACTTGGCCAGTACTTAATTCTTGCTTCAAAGTTAGCTGTAGATTATGATGATGGTCTTATTCTCGACCTGTGAGATTAATAGTATGCATAAGGGGAACGAAACCTGGGTCCTCTAAAAGTGCTATAAACGAATAAACTATTTCCTCCCTCCTGGATCATTTTCTGGTAATTACACAATAGTGGTGACCTTTGTAGTACATATCTTTCCAATTCTCCCATCTCCCCCCTCTCCCTTTCCTTTTCCTTCTTCTCTTTAAGCTTTGGAGGTCAATGCCAGCCAAATAGACAAAATGCCTTTGGTTCAAAAAATAAAATAACAAAAATTTATGTTTACTAATTCTGAGATCCAGCTGTAAATGGCCAGTAAGGAGGAAAGGAAAAACAGCCACCCTACCACTTTGCCTCTGTCCAAAATCCTGAAAGGAAATTCTCACACAGAGTTCTAAACAGCCTTGAGGAGAAGGTTCTGGTAAAAGAGTTAAACTCTCCCAGGCTCACATCTGAATTTGGATTTCAGCTCTCTGAGAAAGGCACACAGTTGTCTCCTCCAACAAAGGCCATTATGTATAAGGTCCTTACATTCATGGTCAAGGGACAGAGGGAGAACATACACAGACCTAAGTCAGTCTCACAATGTCTCAAGGACAAACCCCGTAGCCCTTTTTTGAGTCACATCCAGACTTGCCCTAGATTGTGAGGACCTCATGGCTATCAAGATGATGCTGAGGAGAAATGAGACCAGTGGAGACCAAGTAGCTGACAAGAAAAGAGGACTGCCACCTAGAATTAGGTGAGATGACACAGGCACATGATCCCCTTGTGGACAATGTTGAAAGTACTAGGTGCCTAAACACATAGTTGAGTGACCCTTTAGATGATGATGAAGGGAACCTCCCCTCTGCTCTTGAGGTCTTATGGTTTAAAAGTGCTTGCTGCCTTTCAATAGATGAGTTCCTGCTTCAACTTGACTCCTCACTGTGTCTGATTGTATCCTGCGAAAGGGGAGGCTCGAAAATGGGCAAACAGTGAACTTACCCTTCCTCCATCCCAGGCCTCCAGAGGCAGCCTAAGGTTCTGGTAGGGAAGAAAAAGACCCCTACATAAGATCATGTATATATGTCCAAAAATTATAAAGGCCAAACATCAGCCAATTAGGAATATACTAATGTGGCTGCTGTTTAATCAATCATATTTGAGATCACCTAATTGTCCCTGAAATTCCTCTTAGCTGTGCTTAAAAGGACCCTGCATGCTCATCTGAGGAATGTCACCATTTTGTACAGATGAATAACACTACATATATAAGAATATTAATAAACACTCTTTACTCTTACAGACCTATTTGACAAAAATTTTAAATCACTGAAGAAAGAAATTGAAGAGGATATCAGAAAATGGAAAGCTCTCCCATGTTCCTGGATTGGTAGGATCAACATAGTAAAAATGCAATTCTACCAAAGGCAATCTACAGATTCAATGCACTGCCCATCAAAATCCCAACACAATATTTTTTGGACCTTGAAAGAACAATAATCAATTTCATTTGAAATAACAGGAAATCCAGGAATCCCAAAACAATTTTACTCAACAAAAAGAATCTCAGGAGGTATCACCATCCCTGACTTCAAGCTATACTATAGAGCTACAGTAATAAAAACAGCCTTGTACTGGCATAAAAACAGACTTGTGGACCAATGGAATAGAATTGAGGATCCAGACATTAACCCAAAAACCTATGAACACCTGATCTTTGACAAAGAGGCCCAAAACATTCAATGGAAAAAAGATAGTATATTTAACAAATGGTGTTGGCATAGCTGGATGGTAGTGTGTAGAAAAATGCAAATAGATCCGAGCCTGTCACCCTGCACAAAACTCAAATCCA
>PVIH01019245.1:0-35977 GCA_004025045.1 Sigmodon hispidus | reverse complement strand
CCTTGAATAAGGATATATAGGGAAAGCTGAACACAAAGAAAATATATGTGTAGCAATCTTATTTGTATTTCTACCCTTGATAAGCCATGCTTATGATTCTTATCCTCTGTATAGTTATTGTTAACTCTTCTGCATTTTAAATTCTTTTTACTGTTTTTTTTTGATAAATACAAAATAAAGAAAAAAAATAAAAAAAAAATAAAGCAACTCTGAAAAATCATGAGAAATTAGCAAAAAAAAGTAAAGCAATCTTGAGTCAGAAAAAAACAAAAAAAAAACAAAAAAAAAAAAAAGAAAGCTGCAGAGAGTCATAGCAAAAAGACAAAGAAGGGAGGGAGGGAAGAGGGAGGGAGGGAAGGAAGGAAGAAGAAAAAGAGAAATTCTTATGCAAGGGTAACCATAGATAGACCAGCAAGAGGGCACAGTGGTTAAAGGCCCTTAACCTCAGGCCTGGTAATCAGGGACCCACATGGTGGAAGGAGAGAAAGGATACTCCATAGTTGTCCTCTGACCACACAAGTACCACCCTCCTTGTTATACACATAAATACATAATGAAATGACTAAGAAACAGTAATTCCAACTTTTAAATTGGGCAGAAACATAAACTTCCCTTTTCATAATCTTCCATCAAATATAAACCTTATAATTAGGAAACAACAGTTCTCTATTTGACTGAATGCTTCATCTGCACATCTTCCCATCCGAATCTTAGATTACACTCATCACTAACTAACATGTCTCACTTTTACATATTCATGGAGAAAGACTCAATACATTAATTGTAGATGTTTTAACAATGTGCCTTTATCTGCCCCTCGTGGTGTCACTCTTTATTTAGACACAAATCATCCAAGAATTTTTTAGATCCCCTACAGCAATTCCTCTTCTAAATACTTTCAGTGACAAAGTTACTTTAAAGTAATAAGTGAGCCAAGGAGACGTAGCATGAAATTACATTCCTTCTCTGGAGCCTTTGTAATTAAATAAAAATGTGTCACTTACAAGCTCATAATCATAATGTGTAGATTATCTGGAAGTGATTGTTGGCTTTATTAGTTAATGGTACTGATACCATGTTCCTTAGACATCTCTACAGCAGAGAGCATTGGCGGTTTTCTGCTAAAGTAGTATGCATTTTCTGTTAAAAGCACTGGCACTGGAGATACAGCTCAGCAGGGTAAGCACTTACCACACAAGCATGAGGACCAGAATTCATATCCTCAGTCCCCAAGTAAGTTCAGATTCCTGGAGCAAGAGGCTAGCTGATAGATGAATCAGCAAGGGCTGGGTTCAGTGAGAGGCTGGGAAGATACACAACCAGTGTCAACCTCTGACCTCCACACATACATACAGGCATACCCACAAGTATTCATGTACACGTGCAAATATGCATTCAATACACATACAGAAACATGCACTGGTCATTCTATATGAGGATGGGAGCTAGCATCATGGCAAAGGCCCATGACCTTGGGAGCCAGTAAAACTAGGATTAAATCTCAGCTGGTATTTCCTAAACAACCTTGAATCTTTTACTGGCTTTCCCTACGCCTCAGTGATTTTTGTCAAATCAATATAATGCCAATATACTGCTTTCATAAGGATCAAACAGATTTGTACAACGCATACCATGCTATTGGGGGATTTAAAATATTTTATTTTTAATTATTTTCAGACTTATGTGTGTGTGCATAAGCATAAACTTACATGTGTGCCAGTGCCCTAAAGAGGGCACTGGGTCCCCTATAAGTGAAGTTACAAGTGGTTATGAGCAGCAGGACATAGGAGATAGAAAATGAACTCAGATTCTCTTCAAGATCAGCCAAATAAGCCAACTCTCCATATTTATGTTTTTTATTATGATGATCAGTATCACTAAGGAAAGACAGAGCACTGACATCTCCCTTAAAGACATGTTTTCCCAGGAATAAATTGTTGACATTACTGTGGTCCCCACACTATAGGAATTCTAGGAAATCAATAGCTAAGCATGGCTTTTCTGAAACCCCAAGTCATACAGTTTTCCAGGGTAAGAAAATCTTTACAGTCTAAGCCCCTTAGTGATAGAGAAAAACTTCCATGAGCAAAAACCTTTTAAAACACACTGTTAAATGCCAAGAATTGAAGAATAAGACATTGTAGTGGCCCAGGATATGGTGACATGGAGAGGGGAGACTATTGGGGGTAGGCAGGATGGGCACTAAGGGAGTATTGGCAGCTGCAGGGCTTACCTGGGGTTCTAAGTGCTGGCATGTCCACAGATGGAGCTGAAATGACTCCGAAAGCCTATGTGTTAAGGACCAGTCCCTAGGTTAGCACTAATGGACAGTGGTGGGAACTTTAGTACATAGAGCCTGGTTGGAGATCCTTGGGACATTGGGGCCCTTGAAGGAGCTGTGGTACCCCAGTCCCTTCTTTCTGATTAGTTTATTTGGTTAGATTTTTAAAACAAGTCCCATGTAGCCAAGCTGAGGCTGGCCTCCTACTTACTATGAAGCTAAGGTGAGGATGACCTTGAACTTTTGATTCTCCTGCCTATACTTCCTGACCTCTAGCCAGGATTACAGGGATGTACCATGGTGACTGATTAGGAGGGTACTCAGAGCTTTATGTGACACTAGGCTAGCATTCTACCCACTGACCTGTATCCCCAGCCCCACTCTGCCCTCACCTCCACCCATAGACTCTCTGTTGTTGGCTTGTGTAGTTTTGCCACACATTACAACACAGACCAGAAGCCCTAGAACCAATTAACCATATACTAACCTGAAGCTGAGAGTCAAAAAAAATGAAACCTTTTCTCTTTATTAGCTGACTATTTGTAACAGTGACAGAAACATGAGTAACATAGGAAATTTAAATTCAGTTTCAAGCCTGGGAATAGACACAAAATTAGTGTGGGTCAGAAGTCAGACACAAGGGAATGGCATCTGGGGAGGGGGCTGAAAATGGCCCCATAGGTTCACAGGGAGAAGCAATACTGGGTAGTGCAGCCTTCCTGGAGTAGGTGTGGTCTTGTTGTAAGAAGTGTGCCTCAGTTTCTTCTGCTGACAGATCCAGAGGTAGGACTCTCAGCTTCTTTTTCTCCAGCACCATGTCTGCCTTCCTGCTGCCAATTTTCCTGCCAGGATGATAATGGAATAAACCCCTGAACTGTAAGCCAGCCCCAATCAAGTGTTTTTTTCTTTATAAGAGTTGCTGTGGTCATGGTGTTTCTTCCCAGCAATAGAAACCCTGACTAAGACAATACCTCAGAGTCAACTAGTGTGAAACAGGAGGAGTCATACACATCACAGGAGGAAGATACCCTATGGTCAAGCTCACTGATTCTGAAACATTCTGACCTCAGCAGAAGGAACAAGAGAGACACAGGAAGAATTCCACACTAATCATGTTGAGCCCAGTGACTTATAGCAACATACTGTTCTTAATACATAGACGGGGCAAAGGCCATCTCCCACTAAATGAATTTCTGTTTGAAAGGAAATTGATGGGTTAGCCTACAGTATATTGTAAAAGCAAGACCCATCACATCTTAAAAGCTGAAGGTATATAAAGCCTGTCAAGTCTCCCTTTAGAATTTGTCCCATAAATTAAAAAAGAAAGAAATTACTCACAATCTGCACAGCACCACCCTACCACCACTTTGCAATCATCTCTGCCTCCCTTTCCACAATCCTGGGATTTCTACTAAAAGCATCTTTCATAATAATCAGTTTTCAGAGCAGATTGACAAGAAGGATGTTGGTGATAGATGACGGCAGCCTCTGCTGCAGAAGCCATTTCTGTTGACACCAATCACGGGTGAACACCTAAAACTCAGCTGCAACCCTTGTATCTTATTAATGCCAGATACTTGGGGACCTTTCTAGTAGAACTCCTGCCATCTGGTGAAAAGGAAGATTTCATGTAAAACTCAGTCATCCAGTTAACAGACCAATAATTCTTTGTGGAGCCCAAGGTGTGCTCAGATCTGCACTGAAAGCTGTGGGGTGCTGGAGGCTCTATTCATCCATCTTTTGCATGCATTTACAGAAGTCATAGTATCTCAGGCATTCTAGTTACTCTGTGGGATAGTGAACATAAATAAAAAGTTCCATCTTTTGATAGACAGTAAGAGAGTGAACAGTTAGGATATTGCAAATCATAGGTAAGTTCTGTGAGGAACAGAACAGGGCAGTGACTTGAGGATGCCAAGTGCTTGACTATAACATGTGTTTGGAAAATTAAAGTGTCAAAGCTGTTCACGGAACCTTAGATACTTAATGCATGCCACACTTGCTATGGAGCAAGGGACAGCCCACTGCTTGTGGGCACCACTATTCCTCTCTGACTTGTCACTCCCCACAATTTCCTCATCATGCATTGCTGCTTATTTTTGCTTGTCAGTCTCCTGAGACCACACATAATGCCAGTCCTCACTGAACCCTGTCTTCTCACTGTACACTACACTGACAGCATCATGAATACCTCACAAGATCTCACAACATCTCAGAGAATTGATGCTGCTATCTTCTGAATAGAGTTCGCCCTTTGCTGTATCTACAAGAGACTTAGCACCAACACACTGTCTATACACTTCCAATTCTCTACAGACTTTCCTCACTTTTCTCCCAGGCTGCTCACCTGATTACTTTTTTATATTTTTCTACAAACTTCTTCAAGTTTTTTGATAAGGGTAACTAAAGAGAAATAATAGGTTTATATGTATGCATATGTAGTAAAACAGGCCCATAGGGTGGAGGAAATTGGCTCAAAAATTTGCCAAGGCATGCACATAACATATTTCCTTATGAGGCAACCTGGAGTCTGTCTGAGGGCCTAGCAACAGGTGCTGTCCAGAGTTCCCGATCAAGCCAGCAGTTGAGGAACAATCACGCCATGTCACCTGGTCAGGACACAATCTGGGTGCTGGGAAGAAGTATATCAGACTCTCCTCATAGCTGAATAAATGAGCCTGCCATTTGCTTTTTACCTGAATCTTTGTGTCTGAGTTATTGGCATCGAGCCTTCTCACCCCTCCCCCAAGGGAGCCACTAGGACCCACCAACATATGCGCATGTCTGTATACACCATAATGTTGAGGTCGATGGATTAATTATCTGTAAACTACTAATTCTGATTTTATGCCTTACACTACTCAGGGTAAGCAAGGGAGATAGCTCAGTCTCTAAAATGCTGTCTTACAAACATGAAGACCTCAGTTTGTTCCCAAAACTCAAGGAAAAATGTAGGGTGTATTGGCACATACTTCAGTGTATACATCTGCCTGCATCATCATTGAGTTATCAAAGTCACCTCTGCCTGGACTGTGGGTCTGCAGACACCCACAGCAGCTGAGCAGTGTGAGAGCTGAACACACAAAACACTCCACCAAGATCAAGTCATGTGACCAAGATCAAGCTACTCAACAATAGGCAATAATTGCTAACTATGCTGGACAGTTTTATGTCAACTTAACACAAGGTATAGTCATCAGAGAGGAGTATAAAATCCACTGTATGCAAGCCTATAGGGTATTTTGTCAATTAGAGACTAATGGAGGAGGACCAAGCCCATCATGGGTGGTGTCACCTCTGGGATGGTATCACCTTCTGGGATTTATAAGAAAGCAGGCTGAGAAAGCCATGTAGAGGAAGCCAGTAAGCAGCACAGGGGTACATGACCTCTCCATCAGCCCCTGCCTCCTGGATCCTGCCTTGTTTGAGTCCCTGTCCTGTCCTGACTTCTTCAAATGATAATTATTGATGTGGAAGCGTAAGCCAAGAAAGCCCTTTCCTTCCCACATTTGCTTTTGGTCATGGTATTTCATCACAGGAATGATAACCCCAACTAAGACACTGTAAAGTAGCTCTTTTTCCCTGCTCTCTGCCTATTGATCTAAAGCATAGAATGTTCAGTCCTAGAGCATGAAATGATAGAAAGAGCTAGAAAATTTGGAGTACCCAAGCAAGAAACCACAGTAGAGCAGACATGAAAATATGAGCAAAGAGTTGTTCCTATCTTCTCACAGGTTAATGAAGAAATGACAGTAACCATTCTTCTACCCAGTTTATACCAATGGAAATGATCTTTCCATAATTAAAGGAACAGTGGCTAAAGTCACATGTGTCAAAATTTCTGTCTGTTATGTGTGACCCCAGAAATTAAGCTCCTGGGAATTACTGAGCACAGAAAAATCTCATTGTGGCAGAGAATATAATCAGTATAGGTTTCTTATAATAATAAAACTGACCAGCAAATTAAACCTCTAAGGAAAAAATATATGAAAACAATTAACTTAGACTTAAAAAAAAAAAACTCAGAGAAGTAAAAGTGGAAATGATTAGAGACCATTGAATTATTCTTTGAAGAATTTTAAGCAAGCATTTAAGTAGAAAAGAGTTAGGTACTGATCTAGTTCTTATTCAGATATTTGTATTTAAATAGAGAGTGGAAGAGCTCAATGGAGGAAGAGGGGATCAGGAATGGCATTCTTGGGGCCAAGCACAAGCAGAGTAGGTGCTGTTGCATTGTTGATCATGCCTGTAGACTTGGTTAGTTGCTGTAGAGCACAGAATGTAGAAGCTGATGCTGCCCTAGCCCTTCCAGTCCACAGACCAGATTTCAGACAATCCTTCTAGGAACACCTGCATCTCTCAATGACATTTTAAAATTTCTATGTCAGAAAGAACATAATATAACAAAATAGACAGCAAGATTTCCACCTTTAAAATCGAAGTCCTCCTAACACACAATGTCTTTCAAAACACATGCTCATGTGTGCTAAGAAAGCTTCTGCCCATGGAGACCTTTTTATAAGTTTTATTTTGAGACACAATCTCACTAATCTGACTAGGCCAAGAGTGACCTCACTCCAGCCCAAGAAAGCCTGAAATTTGTGAGTCCCCTTGACCTCAGGAGCGGCTAAGATTTTAGGACCTCAGAGCTATGCATGGCTAAAACACCATGTCATTTTTCAGTATTTCTTTTTTAGGGTGGCAAGAGTGTTTTTGCATTTGTGTGTTTGTGTGAGAGAGAGAAAGAGAGAGAGAGTCTTCATTAGTGATTACTTTCTACTACTAATTCAGGCAAGACCTCTCAACTTGCTGATTAATTTAATCTATCTAGTCATTTCCTAATCTAGATAAGAGATACCCTGTCTCTCCTCCCCAAGTTCTAGAATTGCTAGTAGCCAACCTTCTTGCCAGTTTTATAAGAACTCTGAAGATCCAACTTCAGGTCCGCATGCTTGCCTAGCAAGCACTTTAGATGATATCTTAGTGTCCTATTGGCTGTGAAGAAACCCCATAGCAACACCTCCTAATCCTGTCAAATAGTGTCACTATATGGTGACCAAGCATTCAAATACAGGAGCCTGTGGGGCCCATCTCATTCAAACTACCACAGTTATAGAGCTATCTCCCCAGCTCCTGAACCACCTTACTAGAATCTCTTTGCAAAGAAAGTTAGGAGATGGTTGCAGCATTTTTCTTACCAAACTTAAAGAAACTTATTTGAAACCATCTTGACCTGATTGGTAACATTTCAAGGCTGTTTCCCATCTGACTGCTTAATTTACACAATGTGGTAATGAAGTAATTCCAAAATACCATAGGCAAAGAGATGGCAACTCCAAGTGTTGTTTACTAACAATAGTGACTAAACAATAACTTCACCTGGCACACACGTTTGTCACTCAAAATTCCATGCACATCTTTAACATCATACTGGAGATAAAGTATAAGTAAACCCCCAATACACGATTCCATAGCAGAAAAAGTATTCTATAGAATGTTCAGCAGAGCATCCCAACAGTATCATCCCCATGACCTGTTGCTAAGTCTCTCAAGAACCGAAAATTAGATCCCAAGAGATGGCTCAGCAGATAAAGGTGGATATCACTAAGCCATGTAGCCTGAGTTTGATCTTCAGGATTCACATGGTAGAAGGAAGGAATTGACACCTGCGAGTTTTTCTCTGACTTACACATACCACAAATGTAACAAAAATGTTACAAGTAACAAAGCATTAGCTTATTTCTGAGAATATATCATAATAGATATGTAAGAACAAGCTGCCAAAGAACTGCATTAATGAGAATTTTTCACTCAAAACAAACACTACTTAAATAACCATAACAGGAGAAAACTAAGGCTGGGAGAAAACTGTACTTGGAAAGATTTAATTATTTGCTCAAGGGCTCACAGTGAATTTCTGTCCTTAGAACTGGATCCAGATAAGATTAATTTATAATCTTAAAGAGCTGCATGTGGAACTCAGGAGATGGTTCTGCAGATAACAACTTAACTTGAAGATAGGAGTTTGTTTGGTTATTTTTTAAGATTTATTTATTTATGCATGTATACAGTGTTCTGTCTATACGCCAGAAGGCAACATATCTCATTCTAGATGATTGTGACCCACCATATAGTTACTGTGAATTAAACTCAGGCCTTCCAGGAAAGCAACCAGTAATCTTAACCTCTGGGCCAGAGGACAGGAGTTTGAATGCCCAGCATTCACATAGATGTTATCTGGGCTTGGTGGCCCACTGTAATCTACTACTCTCAGGAGAAAGAGACAAGACATCCCAAACAAGTTGACCAGCTTGACTAGCAAAATGTCCAAATGTCCACTAGGTTTGTCCAAAGGCCTTGCCTCAGCAAATAAAAGTGCAGAGTCATTGAGGAAGATACCTGCCATCAACCTCAGGTCTCCACATGATTATATGCACCCACACAGATATGCATTCATACCTGCATGCATACGACACTACACACAATAGATGATAGATAAATGGATGGATGGAGGGAGGGATGGATGAATAGATGGATAGATAGACAGACAGACAGATGATAAATAGATATATAGATGAATACATAGATAGATACACAGATAGATAAAATGATAAAACAATGTTATGATGCATCACCAAACTAAGAATGCTTAGGAATCATAAATAATTTTAAATCTAGGTTTACATGGAAAAATTCAGTTCAGGGACCAGGGAAAGGAATTTTGTAAAGCTGGACAAAACACAGAGAGGGTAAACTACTATCTTTCAAGTATCCTTACTAACAAGATAGTAAGATATATGCTAGTCAATAGGGGTTTGACAAATAAATGGGCTGTGCTTTGGAAGTATGGAGATGATAGAAGAGAATTTTTACCTGATATCTACCATACTAAATACATGATGATGAGACAAAAATCTGACAACAGTAACCCAAGGAAGAAACTGGGGGGCTGCTGCTGCTCTCGTTGCATTCAAAGTCAGGAGTAGAGAGATGGGTGGTAGTTCACAGCTACCTTCTTCCTTCTCATTCCATGGGAGACGCCAGCCTGTGGATCAGCCTGTGGATCTTCCCACCACCGTTAGCCTAATTTAGAAGCTTCCTTACAAGCATACCAAGAAGCTTGTCTTCTGATAATTCTAGAGCCTACCGAGTTAGCCGATCAATACTGACCATCAAATCACATCATTCAAAGGAAAAAGCTGGGCAAAGCACCTCAGTCTAGGCTGTGTAGCATAAAGTTTCTAGCCCAGTCCATCCCTGAGATCCCAACCCACAGTCCCAGAGCTTTGCATCTACTTAGTCCCAAACAATCACACAATGGTTTATATTAATTATAACCTGCTTGGTCTATGACTCAGGCTCATTACACTTAACCCATTTTTATTAATCTATGCATTGCCACATGTTTCATGGTTTTACCTGTGTCCCAATACATCTTGATTTCTGGGCATCACCCTGCAGTTTCTGCCTGATACCACCCTTCTTCTTTATCTCTGCTTGAATTTTCTGCCTGCCTCTAAGCTGCACTGGCATAGTCCAAAATAGCTTCTTTATTGACAAATGGTAATAAAGTGTATTCACAGCATATAGGAAGTCACCCCACATCATTTCCCCTTTTCTATCTAATCAAAAAGGAAGGTCTCTATTTTAACTTGCAAAATTCCATATAACAAAACATTTATCTAGCAAAAATTACAATTACAATAGCTAGTCTATTTGTTGTTAGCAAAATTAAATAAAATATTCTACCATTTATTCTATTTTGTGATACTAAAGTTTTATATGAATCTACATTTTATGATAATTAAGAACAATTATAACTATCTAGTGTTCAACTCCATTAAAGACCACAGAAGGATATAATATTACCTGAGTAAATAGAAAGTGCATGATAAGAGACTTCCAAAATTCTAGAAATTACAGAGGCATCTGGTTGCCTGGACAGTCACCCTAAGTTCCTTTGTAATGTTGGGGCATTCATCTTTAGCCTACAAGGTGAGAGTCTCTAGCAGACCTTTCATTGAAGCAGGAAATTTGAAGAACTATTTCTTTCTTTTTGTATCTTTAATCATTTTTTTTACCAGGAGAGATTTTAAATTGCTAAACTGTGTAGCAAGGACTGAAGCACTGCTGACTCAGCCCTGCTTGGCTTTTCAAGATGCTGGACATACCAATGAGTCACTCCTACCTCCCCAATTCTGGGAATCAGTATTACATATCATGAAACTGTGTTTTTCATTCCACAAATACGTTCCCAAATGATGTAGGATGTCTTCATGTACACTGTGAACTATTTTGGCCTATGGAAAAGCATCTTAGAAGCAGGTGGGAAATCTGAGTCTAGATAAAAAGGAAGGAGGATAAAGTCAGGAAGGGATGCTGTGAGCTGCTGGAGAGGAGAAAGATATAAAGAAATTCAGGTCAGCCACAGGCCAAGTGGCAAGACACATTAATGGAAATGGGTTGAGTTGAGATGTAAGAGCTAGCAAAGAATGTCTGAGCCATATAGATCAAACAGCATGTAATTAATATAAGACTGTGTGATTATGTAGGACCAAGCAGCTGTGGATGGCTTATTTGGGACTGCTTGTCCAGATCTTGGACCTTGTTCAGAAACTTCCTGATACACTCAAACCCACAAGCAATAGCTGGGAGAATCCCTTTTGTACCACAGCTTGAGAGAGACTTTAGAAATCAACCATGCTGCTTAGCTCATGGTGGCTGTTGGCTGGCTACATCTCCCAGGCAGCTGCCAACAAAAGTCTCTATGCTGCTACTGGCAGGAGACTGTGAGACTAAAAAACCCCGTGTGGCTTTGTTCCTGTGCATTTGAAATCCTTTTAAAGCATTTTCATTATCTAATCATGGGCACTGTTTGTAGCCAATTTCTGGCCAAGCCTAGCCCCAAGGTCTGGACCTGCAGTCCTATAGCCTCTTAGTCTGAAATAATCACAATGGCTCAGGCTCATTAAGAGCTAGCTCTTACAACATAACTCAATCCATTTTTAATAATCTATATATTACCATGTGTTTTATGACTTTACCTGTGTCCCATTACATCTGGATTTCTGGGCTATAGCCTGCAGCTTCAGCCTGACTCCACCCTTCTTCTTTATCTTTGCTTAGATTTCCTGTCTACCTCTAAGCTTCCTTGCCATAGATCAAAACAACTTTTTATTTAAAAATTTTAATAAAGTATATTCTCACATAAAAAAAGACATCCCACATCAAAGCTAGGTAATATGGCCATGGCTATAGATGGAAAGACAATATGGAAAGTTAGCCAGTGATGTGATAAAACATGCTCTGCCCTCCCATTTCCTAACATCTCAGAAAACTTCAGCCTGGATTAAAAAAAAAAAAACACTGGTGTTTAAATAATTTAGCATAACTGTATTCTGAACATAAACAGAGTAAGTCTCCCTCCATGTGTACAATATCATGTTAGGCTCAAGTTGCCAAAGAGAGCCAGGTGGTGATGGCACACATGTTCAATCCTCTCTTTATTTGCCCTTGAATTAACAGAGATCAAGTGCCGATATTAAAAGTGTGAGTCACCACTCACTCCCTGATCTTCATGGCTTGGCTCTGTCCTCTGATATTTTAGGTTATCCTTGTTGAATTTACCACCACACACCTAATCATGTGAGGGAGTACAGATCTGTGTGAAGTTGTGCATGTGTCCATGTGAAGTATGAAGGTCAGAAGAAAACCTCATGAATCACCATCAATCATGATCCACCTTGATTTTTGAGACAAAGCTTACTTCCGAACCTAAAACCCACCAATTTAGATAGGCTGGCTAGTCAGTGAATTGTAGGAAAGCTCCTATCTCTGCCTCCCTGGTGGTAGGGCATGGTGATATATTATATAGTTAACAAAACCAGTCTGGAATCTCAGAGAACAGATCCACTGGCAAACAAGCCATGAGGGTCAGAGAGTGGTAATTCATGCCTTTAATCCCTGCATGGAAAAGACCAGGAGTGCTGATCTATGCATTTAATCCTATAATTCCAGACACAAAGATCTTTCTGTGTGTCTGTGAGTTCAAAGTCTAAATATCAAATAGTAATATCTCATACCTTTAACCTTAACTCTAGAATATGATGCAGAGTTGAACCCAGAACAACTGGGTGAAGAAGGTATTTAAGGCAGGTGTAGAAAGAGAGAGATTTATTCTATAGAAGCAACAAGGAGCAAGGCTGAGGAAGCTGGAAGATAGTTTTTACCTTGAGAAGTGGGCTGAGTGAGGTTTGACTATGGTCTGTTTCCTCTCTCTGATATTTCAGCTTTTCCCCAATATCTGGATCTGAGTTTTTATTTAATAACATTTAGAATTTGAGTTACATTAGACAATCCCACGAGAAAGACCAACAATCAAGTATGCAATCAGCAAGAGCAGTTATTGTTTCTAACATGTTGGGGTGGCAAGTGGCTACTACAAAAGTTTCTTTTAAGAACAATTAGGGAAATTCCAGGAAGGAGGAATTAATCTGGGGCTGATTGGTAAAGGAAAGATTCATCTGGGGGTTGATTGGTGGGAGGCTCTAATGGTTAGGGACTTTCCGGCAGCACCATAGGAAAAGCTATTTTTATCTAGCAGAAGGCTAAGGGTGCCTTCTGAGTCAGCAAAGGGATTGTGGTGTAGTGGGATTGTACTATGCTCCATTGTAAATATTTGCCCTGACTATTGGTTTAATAAAAAATACTGACTGGCTGAAGGCAGATAGAGTTTCCAGACAGGGTTCTTAGAGTTTTCTTAGGTTGGTGGGGCTACGAAACTAAGAACACTCTGGGAACATCTCAGGGCAGAGCAGAGATGCCAGAGAATCACCAGTGAGCAGAGACACCACAAAGATGCCAGGAGATGCAGAGAAAAGAAGTTGAAACACTGCTGAGAAAACGTACTGAGCCACAAGGCTGAGCAAGATAAGAATCATGGATTGAGTTAAAATGAAGGAGTGAGCAAGTTATATGTCTGGGCCCTAGGTCAATCAGCATAAAAATAATATAAGCATCTGTGTGTTTCTGTGGGACTGTGGGACTGCCAGTCAGTGGGTCAGAACCTGAGGACAGACCTGAAAGTCCAAGCCAGAGACATACGACAACATTGGGGTACCTGCTGAGATGGTAGAAGGCTGTGGGGCACCTGCTGATCAGTTGCTCCTGAGTGGTCTTCCCAAAAACTGTTTGCTCAGCTCCAGCCAATTCCATTGAACCAAAACTAAGGCCTGGTCTCTGTCAGAGCTACTAGGAAACCTTATCATGGATGGCTCTGGTCTGGCTCTTCGGCCCTCTCACCTGGGACTGGGGTTGAGCATGTACCACCATACCTGGCTTTCTTATGTGGTGCTGAGGATTACACTCAGGTACTCCTGCCTACATGATGAGTGTGTTACTGATGGAACCATCTCCCCAGACAGATAAAACCAATTTTCATTATTCAAGTTACAGTTTTAGAAATAGATAACAACTTAAATTGAGGTGCCAAGGATTCATTTTACAACATATCAACAAGATTGAGATCATCAAAAATGAAGTAGAGTGTTTCCAAAAGAAGAAAGATAAAAAGAAGAGTAAGGAGAAGTAAAAGAAGCGAAGGGGAGAAGGAAGGGAGGAAAGAAGGACAGGAGGTGGGGGCTTTAT
The DNA here is from genome assembly GCA_004025045.1 of Sigmodon hispidus. Classification (NCBI taxonomy): domain Eukaryota; kingdom Metazoa; phylum Chordata; class Mammalia; order Rodentia; family Cricetidae; genus Sigmodon; species Sigmodon hispidus. Next base: position 22,050 of record PVIH01019245.1, on the reverse strand, counting down.
GTGTAGCTCTCCTCTCCATCCTGGGATATGATCTGGCTTGAGCTTTCACAGATCATAGCCACTAAGCATTCACTGTGTCTGGAAAATGCTGTTTCCTTGTATTCATTCACTACCTGTCACTTTTACATTCTTTATACCATCTTCCTTCATTATCCCTGACCTTTAGGTAGGAGGAAGACATAGGCAAACTCATTTAGAGCTGAGTTTTTTTCACAATCTCTCATTCTCTGCTTTTTGGTCAGTTATGGGTCTCCACCACCTACTGTAACCAGAAGCTTCTCTGGTGAGGGCTGAAAGGTACATTAACTATTTATAATGATAAGTCATTAGGAATCTGTTTAGTAATGTGTCAATTAAAGATAGTTCATTTCAATGTGAAGTGCTTTGGTTTACAATTTCAGAAGTGGTGCAAATACTTAAAATTAGGGGTTTAAATATCCAGGCTTTCTCTAATCACCATGATCTGAAATTCATACATTTTGGTATAAAGGTACTTTAACTACTTCATGCTGTTCTTTTTTGTTCCAGAATAGGGGATAAACTCAAAACAACAAAATATTTAACTATTAAGCCAAATCACTAGGGAGAATATATATTCTCTTTATTTATCTTCCTATTATTCATGCTATGCCTAAATAAGACAAAAATGGGCCAAAGAAACAGCCTGTATGATTAGTGATTAAGAGTGCTTGCTACTCTTCCAGAGGACCTGAGTTTGGTTCCCAGCCCCATACAGACAGACTCAGTAGACTCCAATAACTTCATCTCCAGTAATTCTGAAGTCCTCTTTTGGCTTCTATGGGCACTCAGATGCCTCTCTAAATAATAAATAAACAAATAAATCTTTAAAAAAGAAATAAGACAAAAAATGAGAACTGTCCTCTGTACCAAGTCTAAAAAAAAAAAAAAAAAAAAAAAAAAAAAAAACCTGTTAGGGTCAATGAGAAGTCTCATTTTAAAAAATCAGTCTTATATGCAACCAGAAAGCATGTTTAATAAAAAATTCCAGCATGCTGGGGTCAAACCATCTGACAAAGTGTCAAATGGCTACTGTGAGAGAAACGCTCAGGCTCCTTTTAAGCAGAATTGGGGAAATTTTATTTATTGTTAAGTGTACTTTGGAGTGATGAAGTAATCTTTCTGCAATGGAAAGAATACTAGAGCAAACCCGAAGAGATCCTATGGGCTTGACTATAGACACTGGTACAGGAATCATTTATGATTGGCTCAGAACATCTGGTCAGTAACTGTGGTTGCAGTGCTGGGGGTCTGTTTGCTTTGTCAAGAGTCTTTTTGACTGAAAATAGCATGAACAGTTTCTGCTTGTGGCTGAGTAGGAACCTGATTGGATACACACTAGACAAACATTCTAAGAGTCTCAATGAATTCAGATATGAGTCAACATAGGATGGTGGGGTAATATGGGGCAGAGATCTTAGTAAACTAGCCCCTGGAAAAGCAAAACAAAATAAACAAAACAACAGCAACTGGCCCTGTTAGGTTCAGTCCTGTTATAAAAAGGATGGCTAATTCAGAAACCATCAGTGAATTCTAAGCAGAGAAGATAAAAATAGGAAAATAAAATAGATTTTTGGAAACTGATGCCCAGAGGCACTAACTACCTTGCCCAAGTTACACAAAGATCAAGCGGTAAAAGTAATAATCAGGCCTAGGCAATGTGGTTGCAACAATGCTACAAACCACCACTTACAAGAGCTCTCAAAATAATAAAAAAGAGGAAAGAAAGAAAAGAAAAATCCTAAGGCACAGACAGGATTGCTAACAAAAGATCTACATTATTTGACCACTATTTCTTACTCAAAGCAATTGAGCTCATTTCTATTAACAGGCCTGTGTCAACCCAGGAACAGCACCTGGTGAAAACTAGTATCTTCTCTCTCCCCTTTACAAGGAGATTAGAGTCATTAAATTCCAGAGACAATGATGGCATAATTAAAAGGTCATTGTTGTACAGGAGTGTTTCACCTAGGAGAGCTAAGTCCTGCTCATTAGCACCCCAGGAGTGTCCAGCCAGGTGACCACTGATGGATATTGAAAAGGAAGTCCCTGTTGGAGGCTGTAATTCTCAGGATTGAAAATGTGTGCTAGACCTCACACACCAGTAGCTGAAGCACTAGGGAACTATTGGCAGTGGTAGCAACACAGCAATGCAGAATTCCTGATTCCAAGAAAGCTGGTAACATGTTTGCAATGGAAAGAATGCTAGAGCAAACCAAAAAGAGACCCTCTGAGGTTGGGTTGGGGACTACTTGAGCCACATGCACATGTAGCTGCCTCTCCCTACTCACAGCACTATAGCAAGGAAATGACAGGTATTCTATTAAGAGATTCTCTCTGGGAGACGGGGTGCAGCTTTGGAGGCAGAGCACAGTCTGCTCAGACCACAGCTGGTGTAATAGCAGTGTGAGACCCCCGGGATCAGCCAAATCCCTGGGCACATAGCTGAAAAGATCAAGCAATGACTTCTGCTCCCTGAACCCAGGCTGTGAGATGGGCCGCAGCTTCGACGGTGGAGAACAGTCTGCTCAGACTTTGGCTGGTGTAGTAGCAACAACACAGGAACAGCTAAATCCCTAGGTACATAGCTAAGAGGTCAGAGGTCAATCGGTGACTTCTGCTCACTGAATCCAAGCCCTAAGATGGGGCACAGCTTCGGTAGCAGGACACAGTCCAATCAGACCAAGGCTAGCATAACAGCACTATGACCTCAAAGGAGCAGCTGACCCTCTGAACACATAGTTGATTAAAAGCTCTCAGACCAACAACCCACTAAGAGTCAACCAAGAACTAACAAAGAGTGAATTGAGAAAATAATGACCAGATGCCAGTGCAAAAATACTTAAAATAATACAAAGATCAAAAAGACACCACGAAAAGAAGCAAGTGGTTCTATAGCTTCAAGACCTAAACATAACAATGAAAAAGGAAACAACCTTAAAAACAGCTTTATGAAACTAATAGAAGCCTTAAAAGAGGATATAAAAAGTACTCCCTTGAAGAAATAGAAGAAAACACAAACAGAAAATTAGAAGAGATGAACAAATCCCTGAAAAAAATAAAGAAAGCCAAGAAAAATAAAACATCAAGAAAAATAAAACATACAGGTGAAAGAAACATTCTAAGAATTTAAAATTGAAATAGAAGCAATAAAAAAGGCACAAACTGAGACAAAACTAGATAGAAAATCTGGGGGGGGGAAAAGACCTGGAGCCACAGATTCAAGCATAACCAACAGAATCCAAGAGATATAAGAGAGAATCTCTGGAGTGGAAGACTAAATAGTGGTAATAGATATATCAGTTAAAGAAAACACTAAAACCAAAAAAGTCATACCACAAAATGTCCAGGAATTCTGGGACACCATGAAAAGGTCAAACTTGAGAATAATTGGAATCAAACAAGGAGAAGAATACCAGCTCAAAGGCACAGAAAATATATTCAACAAAATCATACAAGAAAACTTCCCCAACCTGAAGAAGGAAATGCCTATAAAGATACAGGAAGCCTAGACTATACACACAAAAAATTCTGATCGCCATATAATAATCAAACCATTAAACCTACAGAACAAAGAAAAAATATTAAGAGCTGCAAAGGAAATAGGCCAACTCACCTATAAAGGCAGACCCACCAGAATAACAACCAAATATTCAATGGAAACATTGAAAGCAAGAAGGTCCTGGTGACACATTATACAGACACTAAAAGTGCATGGATGCCAACCTAGACTACTGTGCTCAGTAAAACTATCAATCAACATAGATGGAGTAGACAAGACATTCCATGACAAAAGCAAATTTAAAAAATACCTAACCACAAATTTGGCTCTACAAAAAACCCTAGAGTGAAAACTTCAACCTAAGTAAACTAGAAACATCCATGTAGCCACAAACAATTTATGAGCCCACAGAAGAAACCCACCCAAAAAAAAGAAAATCTAAGCTATTACCAAAAATGACAGTAAATATCAATCATTGGTCATTAATATTTCTTAATATCAATGGACTCAATTTACCTATGTAAAGATATACTCATGCACGATAGATACAAAGACAGAAACCATCCTTTTGCTGCATACAAGAAACACACCTCAACTTTAAAGACAGACACAGGCTCAAAGTAAAGGGTTAGGAAAAGACATTCCAATCAAAAGGCACAAGAAAACAAGCTGATGTAGCCATTCTAATATCTAACAAAATAGACTTTAAACTAAAATCAATAAATAGAGACCAGGACAAACACTACTCACTCATCTCAGGAAAATATCCACCAAGACGAAATTTCAATCCTGAATATATATGCCCCTAACACAACAGCACCTATATATGTAAAGGAAACATTACTAAAGCTTAAACCTCATATCAAACCTGCCACACTAACAGTGGGAGTGTACAATACCCCACTTTCACCTTAGGATAGGTCAACTAGACAGAAACTCAACAGAGAAATAAAAGATCTAGCAGAAGTTATGACCCAAATGGACTTAGGACATATATACCGAACTTCCACACAAACATAAAGGAAGATATACATTTCCCAGCACCACATGGAACTTTATCTAAAAATGACCACATATTAAGTCATAAAGCAAATATCAACAGATACAAAAAAAATAGATAGAACTCCTTGTACTATATCAGATCACCATGGTCTAAAGTTAGAATTCAACAATATCAAAAATCACAGAAAGCCTAACAACTCATGGAAACTAAACATCACTCATCTGAACCACCTCTAGGTCAAGGAAGAAATTAAGAAAGAAATCAAAGACTTCCTAGAATTTAATGAAAATAAACCCACAACATACCCAAATTTATGGGACATAATAAAAGCAGTCATAAGAACAAGAGGTTAGAAGCACTGGCTGTTCTCCCAGAGGACCAGAGTTCAATTCCCAGCACCCACATGGCAGCTCACAGCTGTCTGTAACTCCTGTTTCAGAGATCTGACACCTTCACACCAATACACATAAATAAAGCTAATTTAACCAACCCTAAAAGTGATAGAGGACTGATATCTAAGATATATAAAGAACTCAAGAATCTAGAGCCCAAAACCTTGAATAACCCAATCAAAAAAAAATGGGGTTCAGATCTAAAAAGGGAATTCTCAGCAGAAGAATTACAAATGGCTGAAAGGCACCTGAAAAAGTGTTCATCATCTTTAGTCATCAGAGAAATAAAAATCAAAACAACTTTGAGATACCACCTGACACCTGTTAGATTGGCTAAGATAAAAGTCACAGAGGATAGCCTATACTGGAGAGGATACAGAGCAAGGGGAACTCTCCTCCATTGTTGGTGGGAGTGTAAGCTTGTTCAGCAACTTTGGAATGCAGTATGGAGGTTTCTCAAAAAACTGAGAATCAATCTCCCCGAGGACCCAGCAATACCACTTCTGGATATATACCCTAAAGATGCACAGTCACACTCCAAAGGCATTAGCTCAACTATGTTCATAGCAGCGTTATTTGTAATAGCAAGAACCTGGAAACAACCTAGATGCCCCTGAACTGAAGAATGGATTAACAAACTGTGGTACATCTACACAATGGAGTACTACTCACAGTAAGAAAAAAATGATACCCTAAAATTTGCAGGCAAATGGGTGGATTTGGAGAATATCCTCCCGAGCAAGGTATCACAATACCAGAAAGAGAAGCAGGGAATGTACTCACTCATTAGTGGACTCTAAACAAACCAGCAAACAACCAAGAAAAAAGCAAAGCATGCCCAAGCTACAAGCCACAACCACTGAACAGCTTGGGATCAGAAACACCTTGGACTGATTCCTTGGATCCCACTCCCCCTAGAGGAACACCTGACTCAGTCTTGAGGTTGGGGGTAGAAAACTGGATCAGCCAGGAGTGGAGGCTGATCTAAGCAATATTGGGACAGCGGGACCTTGGGACTGCCTGCTGCCTACCCAGAGAGGGAATGGGGAGTTGTGTAGAAAAGAAAATGACCTGATGTGGTGGGAGGGGGAAGGAACCTTGAATAAGGATATACAAGGATAGAAAGTGTGACTTCTTTGTTCATAATAATAAAATAAAAAAGATGCCTGAATATTCAAAACTACTCAAAATGAAAAAAAATAAAGCTAATTTAAACAAAAAATAAAGAACAAAATTCATAGCAGTAGATCCCTACATGAAAAGATTAGAAAAGTCCCACACAAGAGAACTATCAGCACAGCTAAGGGTTCTAGAACAATTAGAAACAAAATCACCTACAAGGAGTAGACAGCAGAAAATATTCAGACTTAGAGCTGAAATCAATAAAATTGAAACACAATGAACAATACAAAGAATCCATGAATCAAAGAATTCGTTCTTCTAGAAAGTCAACAAGATATATATACCCTTATCCAAACTAACCAAAAAGCAGAGAGAGAGTATCCAAACAAAATCAGAAATGAAAAGGAGGACATAACAACAGACTCCGAGGAAATCCAGATAATTATCAGGTCATACTTAGAAAATCTTTACTTCACAATACTGGAAAACCTAGAAGAAATGGACAGCTTTCTGGACAGGTACCACGTACCAAAATTAAATCAAGATTAGACTGAAGACCTAAACAGTCCTATAACAACAAAGTAAATTGAAGCTGTCATTAAAAGTCTCCAAAAAAAAAAAAAAAAAAAAAACCCAGGCGCAGATGGTTTCAGTGCAGAGTTCTATCAGACATTCAAAGAAGAGATAATACCAATACTCTTCACACTGTTCCATACAATAGAAACTGAAGGAAATTTGCCAAACTCTATTTATGAGGCCACAATACCCCTAATTCCCAAGCCACTCCATGACACAACAAAGAAAGAGAATTGCAGACCAATTTTTCTCATGAACATTGATGCAAAAATTGTCAACAAAATTCTGGCAAACAAAATCCAACAACATATAAAAAAAGTCATTCACCATGATCAAATAGGCTTCATCCCTGAAATGCAGGGATGGTTCAACATATGAAAAACTGCAAATGTCATGCATCATATAAACAAATTGAAGGAAAAAAGCCACATAATTATCTCCTTAGAAGCTGAAAATGCCTTTGACAAAATTCAATGCTCCTTTATGATAAAAGTCCTGGAGAGATCAAGAATACAGGAAAAATACCTAAATATAATAAAGGTGATTTATAAAAAGCAAATGGCCAACATCAAACTAAATGAAAAAAAACTCAAAGCAATACTACTACAATCAGGAACTAAACAAGGATGTCCCTTCTTCCCTTATCTACTCAACATAGTTCTCAAAGTTTTAGCTAAAGTAATAAGAGAACGAAAGGAGATAAAGGGGATACAAATTGGAAAAGAAGAAGTGAAACTATCTCCATTTGCAGATGATATGATTGAATACATAAGTGACCCATAAAATTCTACCAGGGAACTTCTACAGCTGATTAACACCTTCAGCAATGTAGCAGGATACAAGATTAACTCAAAGAAATCAGTAGCTCTCCTATATACTAAAGATAAAAGGGCTGAAAAAAACAATAAGGGAAACATCACCCTTTATAATAGCAGCAAATAGCATTAAATACTTTGGTGTAACTATAACCAAAAAAGTAACAGATCTGTTAAACAAAGACTTTAAATCACTGAAGAAAGAAATTGAAGAGGATATCAGAAAATGGAAAGATCTCCCATGTTCCTAGATAGGGAGGATCAACATAGTAAAAATGGCAATCTTACCAAAAACAATATACAGATTCAATACAATTCCCATCAAAATCCAATCACAATTTTTTAAAGACCTTGAACGAACAATACTTAATTTCATTTGGAATAACAGGAAAGCCAGGATTGCCAAAACTATTTTGCTCAACAAAAGAACTTCAAAAGTCATCACCATCCCCAACTTCAAGTTTTACCATTGAGCTACAGTAATAAAAACAGCTTCATAATGGCATAAAAACAGATGTGTGGATCAATGGAAGTGTATTGAAAACCCCGAACTTCTCCCACACACCTATGAACACCTAAATTTGACAAAGAGGCCCAAAATATTAAGTGGAATAAAGATAGTATCTTCAACAAATGATGTTGGTATAGCTGGATGGTAGTGTGTAGAAAAATGCAAATAGATTCAAACCTATTACCCTACACAAAACTCAAATCCAAGTGGATCAAAAACCTCAACATAAACCCAGCTACACTGAACTTGATAGAAAAAAATGTAGGAAGTACCATCCAACACATAGGCACAGGTGACCACTTCCTAAATATAACAACAATAATACAGAGACTAAGAAAAATCAATAAGTGGGACCTCCTAAAACTGAAAAGCTTCTGTAAAGCCAAGGACACAGTCAATAAGACAAAATAACAGCCTACAGAATGGGAAAAGATTCTTACCAACCCTATAAGTGACAGAAGATTGATCTCTAAAATATGTAGAGAACTTAAGAAATTAGAGTCCAAAGCCCTAAATAACCAAATTTAAAAATGGGGTTCAGAACTAAAAAGGGAATTCTCAACAGAAGAATTACAAATGGCTGAAAGACACTTGAAAAAATGCTCAACATCTTTAGCCATCAGATAAATGCAAATCAAAACAACTTTGAGATACCACCTTATACCTGTCAGAATAGCTAAGATTAAAAATACAGATGACAGCCTATGCTGGAGAGGATATGGAGCAAGGGGAACACTCTTCCATTGTTGGTAGGAGTGTAAGCTTGTTCAGCCACTTTGGAATGCAGTATGGTGGTTTCTCAGGAAACTGAGAATCACTCTCCCCAAGTATACAGCAATACCACTCTTAGGCAAATACTATAAAGACGCACACTCGCACCCCAAAAACATTAGCTCAACTATGTTCATTGCAGCACTATTCATAATAGCAAGTACCTGAAAACAACCTAGATGTCCCTCAACTGAAGAATGGATTAACAAACTGTGGTACATCTACACAATGGAGTACTACTCAGCAGTGAGAAAAAAGGATATCCTAAGATTTGCAGGCAAATGGGTGGAATTGGAGAATATCCTCCTGAATACCTCTATCACAAACCCAGAAAGATAAGCATGGGATGTATTCACTCATTAGTGAATTTAAAAAAAAAAAAAAGATGTCATTGTATACAAGAGCTCAAGGCTAGAACATAGCTAAATGACACACTGCTTCACTTCTACACTGATGGCCTCTGGCAGGGGTATGGGTGAGGAAGAACTCATTTTCTTTAAGGGACTGGCCACAGGGAGTTTAATTCTGTTCCAGTAAGTGAGCAGCATGAACTGGTGTTTTTATAAATGGGGAGGTCATAAGTGTGGGTATGAAACTGAGAGGACTGATAAGTGAGTTTGATGCAGTGCATGATGTAAAATCACCAAATAATAAATAAAAATATTATGCAAATAAAGAAGATTCTGTCAGTCCTTAATTCTCCTTCACTGAAGCAAGTTTACCAAGTACTCCAGGCAGTCAGTAGTTATAGTGCCACCTCCCATATAGTGGACACACACTAACCTTTGCTTCTTCTTCCCACCCCATCCCTGCCTCCTGGGGGAATCAGAGACAACATTGCATGGGCTACTCATCAAATATACATAAAACCTATAAGAGGTTTAACAGTGCCTTGTGGAACTTAACCCTCCCCAGGGCCCTGGCCATACCACTGCCTATCCTGGCATTAGTAACACTTCTGCTAAATCTTTTACTCCAGAGGGCAATTCACATCAGCCTTCCTTAAAATATAAGACCATACACTAAACATATGTCATTGGTAAGTACACTCTTAAGTATGTTGACTTTAAAGTTATAACTTAAAAGGAGAGTAAACACATTTTTGGTGTGCTTAGCCCAAGTTTTAAATCATGGGTATAAAAAAAATGAAAATGATGGGCAAAAATGCCTCTGGGAGTAGTCAGCTCAACCAGGAAGTTTTAGCTGAAAGGAAAGGAAGAAGTACTTAGAAGGTGCATTAACACAGGGAGTCTGTTCCTGAGGATCTCTGCCTTATTTAACCTCTAACAGAAAGAAGCAGCTGGTGTCTGAGCAAACAGGACCAAATCAAAAAGGGCCCCAACAGCAGAGAAGCCTGTGTCCAGAGAAGAAGCCACAGAAATATTTTTTTTCACAAACCTTGGTGAACATGGTGGAGAATCAGACAGCACAGAGAATAAGCATTGACTTCGCCTGGGGGAACTAGGGTGCCCTGGAGGTGAGTGTGTCCTCATCTGCCTCAGAGGGAAGCTATGAAGATCATGGCACCCCTGAGAAATCTCCAACAGTGCAAAGCTGGTCCTGTAGGTGGGCATTGTTGTCATGGCTCATTTTGTTTCTCTTGATGTAGGACAATGAAACGGTTTAAAGCTTAAAATAATGGAGGTTGTGCGGGCCTCCATGCCCATTATGCAAAGGAAAATAGGTTGGAAGGAATGCCTTTCTAATGTGCAAAGCAGAAACTAAACTTGTAGTGGGATTATGTTCTGGTATTTTGACCCTCCTACTGGTCTAATAAAAAGCTGATTGGCCAGAAGGCAGACAGGAAGTGTAGGTGGGGCTACCAGACTGAGAAAACTCTGGGAACAGGAAGAGCAGAGCAGAGGTGCCAGCAGAGAGAGATACCAGCAGAGATGCCAAAAAAAGAAGCCAGCAGATGCAGAAGAAAGAAGTTGAAATGTGGCTCTGAAAAAAAGATACCAAGCCACATGGCTAAACAGATTAATGGAAATAAATTGAGTTAAAATAAAAGAGCTAGTTAGCAATATGTGTGAACCATTGTGTGTTTCTTTGAGACTTTGGGACTGGTGGTCCAGACCTTGGGGCTAGTCTGGGCCTGAAACTTTTTGCTACATAAACCAGTCTGACTCTCTGAATTCTGGATCATTTCTAAGTTATTAGAAGCCCAGAGGAAGGGCTTACAGTGTAACCTAAGTGTATATATGCATGTACTTTGAGTCAACACAAGAAAGTGCATGAGCAGAAGACAGACAGAGAGGACTAGTAAGAGAGAAATGAAACCAAGTATCAATGCAGAAATTATGTTGGCTGTTGTGTAGCTATTTCCTCTGAATTGAAACCACCACTCCTGGAGGGAGGAAGGAGACTCATAAAACTTAAGAAGTAAACCAGACATACAAGGCACAGGGAGAGACACAACTTCTAAGACTTAGGAAACTCCTGAAACTTACAGGCTTCACAAGACCTGGACTCAAGATTATAAAGCAGTTTTTAAATATTACTGGACAGAGGAGACTGTTTGATGGATCTGCCTACACCCATACTAGGATCAGCCTTTCTGTGATTCATTTTGAGTCACCTTTGCTCCTTTAGGTAGTAACCCCACTACTCATTGGTGCACCAAACTAGACCTGAGCGGAATCATTTCTTTAATCTGTCTCCAGTGCCCTGAGGTGAATAGCTGTTTGTTCACATATTCCCCCAGAGAAAAGGCACACAACACCAGTACACAAGACAATCTGGAAATGACTAGATGGTAGAGAGACCTATACAACAAAGCAAGTGCCTTGTAAGAAAGAGGTAATATCATTCACAGGCTGAATTTCAGACTTAATTTACCAATTCATTTCTTCAGCAAATGTGTAGTAAGCAACTGCTGAGTGAAAGTAAGTTCAAGAGTCAGCATAGAGACTCACAACTGATCAAAGTTGTGAAAATAAGCAATTTTGTAGTACTCGGCTCTAAATGAGACATCTATATCACACAAAGATCAGAGATCATTGTGTAGAAGGGACAGAAAGACTATGTAAACTGGAGAACTCAGAGCAGCTGTGGTTGCCTGCAGAAGAGGAGGCCAGTTAACATTCAGCATAGATGGAGGGTGGACTCACCATCCTTAACTGAGGAGCCATTGACAGATGAAGGCTTCTGGGGGAGAGAGAGTCAACTTCTTGCAGTGGTGTGGTCCTGATAGTTTATCTCCAGTGAATGACACCATACCTGTGCACATATACCCAACAGTAACTCAACTCCATGGGGTTTTTTTTATTAAATGCATCTCTTCATAATTTTATATATCTACATAGAACACATTCTTATTAACTCTTATTCCTTTGTCATCTCAGTGAGTTTTCTTAGAAAGGGGTCTGGATGTTGGAAGGGACTTCTGGGAGTAGTAGGAAGGGTAAGAACTGATATAATCTAAATATATATTGCATACATGTATAAAATTATTAAGGAATAAGTAATAAAATGTGGTAATAGTGGACTAGGGTAATAATATGCCTGTTTTTTCATTAATCAAAATAAGGACAATAGCATCAACTTTTATGCTATGAGAATTTAAGTAAAATGCAAGTCTATAATTCATCACACATGCTCAATAAATAATGGCAGATTTTGTAAGTTCAGCTACAGGTCAGAGTATGAGTAGTTACTGTTCTCATTGCGGTGAACAAATGCCTGACAAGAATCAGTTTAAAGAGGAAGAATGTATGCCGATTACCGTTCAATGGACCCTGATCATGGTGGGGAAGGCAAGTGGCAGAAACAGGAGGCAGCCATTCACACTGCTTCTTCAGTCAAGAAGAGAAGAGTTAGCAGGAATGGGGTCAGGCTATAAAACCCTCAAGGCCACCACCATAATCCACTTACTCAGCAAGGCTTTATCTTTTAACATTTTCACAATATTCCCAAGCAGCATACCAAATATACAAATACATGAGCCTATAGGGAACATTTCACATTCAAATCTCAACAGGGCATATACAAAAATCAATACTCATGTTGAGATAGGTTTCTACAACTCAGACGCTGTTCTGTAACAAACAGAATTAAGACAAGTTTCTCCCCAACACTCTGCCTTCATAAGATCTCCATTTACCCATATCACAATTCCCACATCAAGGGCCTTCACATCACTGGGTGATCTTCCCACACTATGGGAGCCATGTACACAGCAGATAGAAACACAAAGCTATTTGTTACTCAGAGCCATCCCCATTGAAAACCATCTGGTGCTACCGAAGAAACCAAACCCTCCTGTCATACAGGCCACTGCCCATACCTGGTTAAACAGATCTCAACTTGTCAATAATGTCGGAAGAACAATCAGAATTTTTAAAGAGGAAAAAAGAAAAGATTATCAGGGGAGCTACAAAGACATCCCAGTCAATGAATGCCTGCTTATAATACCAACAGTGGAGACAGAAACAGGTAGATCCCTACAGCTGAATGGCCAGTGTAGTCTACCCAGAAAGTGTAGGATACTGAAAGACTATCTCAAAAAACAAGGTGAATAGAATCTGAGGATTGACACTCAAGGTTGTCTTCTAGGCTACACGTGTACATGGACACATGTGCATGCACACCCACATACACATATGTAGGAGCATACATATACACACAAAAAAGAAAGGAGAATTCTTCATAGGAAATAGTTGGCTGTGAGCCCTGCAGTAAGCATTACTATCTTGATGTAAAAGCCCATATTAAAAGGAACACCTGACTTTTGTCTAACAAAGGACAAGTGATGAATGTCCTATACACAGAAGAAAAGGTTGACAAGGGAAGGATGATGCTTCTCGGCATTTCAGGACACCCAGGAGTATAAAGTGGTTCATCTGAAATATAAGAGCTAGCCACTAGGAATGTCAAAAGTTTGGCTTATAAATGAATGAGGAAAAGAAAGGAGTCCTCAGGAGAGAAGAAACATTCAAACAGAGCTATCGACTTTCAAAGCTAGAAAGGACATTGGCAATCAATCATCTGCCAATAACTGAGCAACAGACCAAGCCCAGAGATGGAAAGTAACTTAACCAGAAAAATTCAACTACTGAAGACAATGCCTTAGCTTATGTTCTCCAGACAACAGGCAAAAGTGTTAGTGTAGGTGGTGTGTGTGCGCGTGTGTGTGTGTGTTCAGTTGCAAGTGATTTATGTAGGCAATGATTACAAGAGGCAGAATTTGATGCAATATGGTATTTGGAGTAACGTGAATCAGTGTTTGAGGGCCATGGTCACTAGTGTTTGGCTCCAGAATAAACTACTTTTTATTCTCATTGAATAAAAAGCTGTATTTTTATTTAGACACTACTATACACACTGCATGAACATGTTTCCAAGGCTCCACTACTGAAAGATTCCCAAATCCCAAAAATCAAGTTGGAGATGCACAATTGAACATGGACACCATCCACAGAGAAGGAATGTAAAGCCTACAGACATTGGTTGCTCAGCCCTGACTGACCTTGTGATAACATCAAACTTTTGGCATTAAAATTGTGTTTTACAGATTAAAGATGTTCAGTTGGATCCTCTAGTGCTAAAGTATAGTTTTGTGGGGACAGAGTATAACAATGACTCAGTTTCTGAAAGACTTTTCTAACTACAGGCTCAGGACACTAACCAGCATCATACTTATCTATTACCTTGGAAGCCAAAGATGCAGGGCTTCAACCTTTCTCCAGGTTTCAAGGAAGGAATCTTTAAAAGAAAAAGGGGAGTGTGTATGTGTGTGTGTGTGTGTGTGTGTGTGTGTGTGTGTGTGTGTGCATGCTGGGATTTTTGGAAGGGTGTGTTTTTGTATTTTATTTATTCTTTGACAATTTAATATATATGTATATATATAATGAATTTTAGACATTTTACCCCTATTATTCTCTCTTATTCCCCCTTTCCTCTTCCACTGAAACCCTTTTCTTCCTGAAAAGGCTCCTCCTACTCTCTATTCCTATGTTTATAATTATTACATGTGTGACCTACTGAGTTTGACCAACAGCATGTGCTTGAGTAAGAAGTTATTTTCTGGGATCTGTGTAACCCACCACAGAAGAAAATGGCAATCCCTCCCCACCCCCCCCCACCCCTGCCACCATTAACTGTCTATGGTTCCTTGAGGAAAAGATGGGAGGGCTTCACAAGCCTCTCCCCAGTCCATAATGAAATGTTGATGGGCGCAGTCAGGTGCACTGGAAATATCAGTTAATAACCTATGGTTTCTGCAAGAGTGTCTACTTATACAAGATACTGCCATTCGAACTCTTACCATTTTTTTCTGATGGAAATTTTTTTTATTTACAAAATAAAGTCATTCCGCCCCCCCCATGTATCCCCTTGTTCTTCCTCCCTTTCCCTTTCCAATCCCAGCCCCCATCCTCCCCATCCCCCCATCCCCTCCCAAAAAAGGGTCAGAAGTCCCAAGGTGGATCAGCTCAGCATCCACTCTAGGCAGGTCCGATTTCCTCATCCTAATATCAAGACTGGGTTAGATGTTCCTCTGGAGGGAATGGGCTCTGAAGTGCCAGTCCACACATAGAAACAAGGTCTGATCCCTCCCCTCAAGGCTCCACATACTTGCCATGTCAGTGGACAGCTGCCTATCCTTGGAGAGCCTAGTTACTTTTCTTGTAGGTTCCCCAGTGGCTGTTCTTGATTCAGAGAGCTCCCCAGCGCTCCAGCTGGCCATCACTGTGGGAATTTTACTAGTAATCCCTATCCCTTTGATCATATAGAGTCTCCTCCCTGCTCTCAGCTGGACCCGCAGCTCAGCCCAGTGCTCAGCCATGTATCTCTGCCTCTATCTTTATTTATTGTTGGATGTAGGTTCTGTGATGATGCTTGTGGTGACTATTCATTTGATTATAGGGGAAGTTCTGTTCAATGTTTCTTCCATGCATTCTTAGTTTGAGCTATTCCTATCCCCATCCTCTGCCCTGTCCCCATCTTGCTTTTTCAAGACATAGTCTCTTACTGGCCTGAAATGTGCCAAGTAGACTAGGCTGATTGGTTTCAAGTCCCAGAAATTTCGCATAGTCTCTGCCTCCTCAGTGTTGGGATTACAAGTACATATACACCTTTATTTTCTGCTTGTGTTCTAGGGGCTTTAAACTCAGGCCCTCATGCTTAAAAGGCAAGTATGTGACTAACTGAGCTATCTTTCTAGACCCCCAAGGTTAACAGGGAGCTGAGTTTCTTGGCAGTGCAGACAATACCATGTTCTAGCAATATCTTGAGATGGAAATCCTTCACAGCTAAAGCTCCCTTAAGCTGCCTTTGATGTCAATATGTAGCAAAGGTCTAAAAGGAAACTAGTCAACTTTAAAGGAATATTTAAGCAGCAGACCTCAAGAGTCCAGAAGCAATGCTGTCTTCTCTCTGCCAGGCTGCTTCTGACATTCATATAAGAGGTTCCATTGACAAATTAGGCACAGGGCTGCTGAGCTGTCTAACAAAAAAGTGGCAGGTGATAGCCAAAATGTGTCACTGTCTTTTGCTACCAGGTATATTAATAACCCAGGGGACCCTGGTGATCGATTTTATTGTTCTAGGCAGGCTGCCTCTGCAATGTCATGCTTCTCAGATGGAGATGGGCAGGCTCCTAATGCAGGCAGCTGGGTACCAGAGGTACTGAAAAATCAGTCCATAAATACAAATCTATTCCAGGAGCATCTATTCTGCTCTAAGCTATCAGAGGGTATCTAAGTGAAAAGAGGTAGAACAGAATGCCAAGGCAATATTAATTTTTAAGATTAAAGTTATAGCTTTAAGGGGTTTCCATATTGTGATGGGCCATTCAGGTAGTAGTCACTGGACCTCCCAGGGCTATGAATCCATTTACTCTCTTATACCCTGAAGGTAATTTTGAGGGAATGAATATAAATTTGTCAGTGAAAAGAAAGTTCTTTGCAGTCAGATGGACCTGGACTCAGACCAGTCTCCCCAGTGGAGTTGCTATGAATAGGTTTTATTTCTGAGCCTTGGTTTCCTAGTTGGTTGAAGGCAGATGTGTGAACTCACACATGTTGACATTCACTGGAATGAATACAGAAGAAAACAAACAGAAGGCAGATTTCTCTTGGCTCACAGCTTTAATCCATAGTCATGTGACTCACTGTGTTGGGTCTGAAGCAAGGCAGCACGTGTTGGAAGTGGGACTGTATGACAGACTGCTCTCCCCTTACAAGCAGAAATCAGACAGCATCATGAGAGCCCTCTCTAAAGAAAAGTTTTCAGTGGTCCAGGCCCCAGCTCTTAGCAATCCATGCAGTAAGACCTCATCAGGAGATTAACCCATTGGTGAGATTAGAGACTTTGCTTCCATTCTTGCCTAGAACTTCTGCCCTGAGTTCCCTCAGAAATGAACTGAAGGAAGTTGTAAGATGAAATAAACCCTTCCCTTCCAAATTACTTTGGGTCATGGTAATTTATCACAGGTATCACAGTTAGAAAGCCTAACTAAGACAGCACCCAATGACCTCACAGTGACTGGATTAGCCAGGTGGAGACCACAGCCTTAACACATGATCCAGGGGGAGACATACAAGCAGTAGACGTAGATAACTATGTCTATTTCACAGTGGTATCATTGGGAGAGTTAACTGGGCTAGTATCACAGAATGTGTAGTACAGAGCTGATAGAAGGGGAGCAGTTGTCTCTATCCACATCCATACAAGACAGTAGCAAATGGGGACTCAAACAGAAAGAGGCTTAAGAAGAATTGTGTGAGTTATGAACTGTTGACAAAGACAGAAGCTAGTGGGTAGGAAGATAGCTCAATCAGTGAAGTGCTTGGTGTGCAAGCAGAAGGATCCATGTAACCAAAGCTAGGTATGACAGCCCAGGCTTCTGATCCCAGTTCTCGGGAGGGAGAGACAGGCAGATCCCTGTTCACCGGCTAGTCACCCTAAATGAACTAGTGATCTCTGGGTTCAGTAAGTGACACAGTCTCAGAAAGTAAGATGGACAGTGAGTGCCTTAGGACTGACTCCCAAGATTGATATCTGATCTACACACACATAGGGCATAAATACACACATACACACACAGAAATAAATACATTAAATAACCAACTATAGTAATATTAATGGCCTGGGTCATTCCCTGCCCACTTCTCACATATCCATCCATGCTGTGTGACATCAGTGCTCTCCTCCTCTGATTCCACTTTTGACCATATGATTAGTTCTAACAAAGGATGAGGGTAAACATGACATAAAAGGATCTGTGGACTGGGCTCTGCCGTCACTTTGAAAAGGATGTGGTCAAGTAACCTGCTGGAGACAGAGAGGCTCAGAAACATGTCTTTTCAATTGTTCTAAACAGGGCCAGGCCAGTGGAGTCTCTACCCAGCCCAGCCAGTGCCTACCATGTGGGACCTGACCCCAGACACCAAAACACACATCAGATGAAAAAAATATCATTCTGTTGTTGTTGTTGTTGAATGTCACTTAGAGTTCTTGGCTATTTGTTACTCACCAATATGGGGGATGTGGGTGACTCATTGCTATGGCCTGCACTATGCCCTCGAAACTTAACTGTAAATGCCCTTAACCTGCAGTACTTTACAATGTGACAGTATTGGGAGGCTAGACTTTCACAGAGGTGATTACATTCAAATGAGGCCACTAGGATGGGCAGTTTTTGAGATAACATAGAAATTGGGATTCTCCCCTTCCCCCATCCCTGCCCTACTTCACACTATGCACACAACCTCTCTTCAAACACAGCAACTCGTCACTCCAAAATTTAGCTCATTAACAGCCTCCACACATGCAGGCATGAGAAAGCACATCTGAACACACATGTGAATACATTCATTATTAAACACACAGATAAATAACTAAAATACAACTGAGCAAGTGGTAATTTCTCTGCAAGAGTTACATAGGCAGTTGAAAGTGTGGGTGAAGTTTTACACTCTTTAAAAAAAAAGTCTTACTAATCTATCTTCCACATTAATTGATATTTTGTCCTTGCATAATTTTCTTGTGTGATATTTAGAAAATATTGGCTCATTAAACTGTACAGCTCTTCCAACTATAGATGCATTCCATGCTAGTATTTGTGTGTATGTATGAATGTGTGTACATATGTGTTAAAGTATGTATATGTGTGTATAGGAGAAAGAGAGATGTGTACATGAGGACATGTGCTGAGGCCAAGTGATGACATTGTGTGCCCTACTCTAACACTCTCTGCCTCAGTGCCTTGAGACAGTGTCATCAAACCTTAACTTGGCTGAAGCCAAAACACCTTGGACTGACTCCTTGGATCCCACTCCCCCTAGAGAAACACCTGACTCAGTCTTGAGGTTAGGGGGAGAAAACTGGATTTGCCAAGAGTAGAGCCTGAACTAAGCAATATTGGGACCATGGGACCTTGGGACCGCCTGCCCATGAAGAAGAGAGAATGACCTGATGTGGTGGGAGGGGGAAGGGACCTTGAATAAGGATATACAAGGATAGAAAATGTGACTTCTTTAGAAGCTAGCAAGCCCAGTGAGCCTCATGTCTCCATGGCTCCCAGCACTGGAGTCCCATGATGGGCTTTTTGTGCAGGTGCTGGGCCTCAGACTCCTCAACATAATCTCTTCACCACTGAGCCATCCCACTACCTCTCCACTGTATTTCTTTAAATTATTGCTGTTGCCATTTTGTCAGTAAAACAGTCTATTTTCCTTTGCAGATAACTGTGGCATCAATTGTTTTGGTGTCTTGCCTCAATTCGTGCTGAAATATAAGCAGTTTTACCAGTAATTTTGCATCCATGTGAAAATGTCAACAGCATAAAAATGCAAACAACATCTTCTTGTTATAATAAAGTGGCTTTACACCCAGAGTCTTTATGAAAGGGTTTTAGAATTCCCTAATGTATTCAACCTTTCCTTTGAAAACCATTGTGCTAGGCAATACTGAAAATATCCATAGCTATATTTTCCCTTTGTTTGCAGATTTTCAGTCATTTTCTTAGCAGTTCTTTTATGTGAGCAGAGGAGAGAGAAGAAATGGAAGACGCTAGACAAGGCCTTCGTGGCTATCCTTCCTTAATGCATCACATGTGTGAGTCACACCACTTCCAGGAAGGGGTGTGTCCCACCCACTCCCTCTGCAGAGCAGAATGTATAATCATAACTGGCTAGAAGCCAGAAAGCCTCTCTGAAAAGAGGCTGATGCTTTTCTGAGTAGCTTACAATTTTCACATCATCATCAAGTCCCTTCATATCATTCATCAACTAATTAGCAGATAATCACTATCCCTTGAGCTGTGTGCTGCTCCAGACTTTCAGCGGATGAATTCATTTTTCAAAACCAGTTCTTTAGAATGTGTGGGAATATGGGCTTGTGTCTTGTAGGAGCAAGATTTCAAGGCACAGACCTGAGGGACACCTACAAACCATACCTATACCTCAACAGAGGCAAGTAAGGCCTTGAGTGACTAAGCAAATCTTAGACTGTCAGTCCTGTGCTATGTGGAAGTGGGGAACCAAGAAAACCAGGATCTCAGTAGCTCATGAGAGCTCGTAGTTAAAAGGTCAAACCCCAGCTGCTCTGAACGGCACACTTCTGAGTGCTATTGACATACTCAGTTTAACATGATCTTCCCAAAAGCAGTTTTCTAGCAAATGTAGTTTGCAGTGGCATTATGCTTTTGTACACTGTAAATATTTGTCATTGTAACTATTGGTTTAATAAAATGCTGATTAGCCAAGTAGTTAGACAGGAAGCAGAGGCAGAGCAAACAGACCAAGAGAATTCTAGGAAATGGAAGAACAGAGGGGGAGATGATAGCAAGACGCAGAAGATGCTCTGAGAAAAGGTACCAAACCACGTGGCTAAACTTAAGTAGAAATATGGGTTAACTTGAAATATAAGAGGTAACAAGTAATAAGCCTGAGCCATAGACCAGTCAGTTTGAATTTACTATAAGCCTGTGTATGCTTATTTGGGACCAGCTGAGTGGGACTGAGAAACTTTTGACAATAGTAGTTTTAGTAGTTTGTCAAAAGAAATTTGTGCCACCTAAGCATAGTCAAACATACTATATCTGTTTAGAGGTCTTCTGGATCTGGACCTTACTTTTTACATAGCTAGGCTACTGTCAAGGGGCTCTGGTAACTCACCCAGTCCCTCTTGATCCCCTGAGAGCATGAGCTGAGTTTACCACTCCAGTTCTAGGAAGTGGCTGAGCTCACTTTTCCAACTCCCCATGAGCAGAGAGGGCCAGGTGACAATTGTGACAGTACCAGCGGGAGTGACCTCTCCTTCAGTGTGGTCCTGCCTCATGTTGGATACCATATGTAGTCAAATTTTCTTTGGGCCACTAGCTCACAAATAACAACATTGAGACTTACTATTAATTATGAAAGCTTGGCCGTTAGCTTAGGCTTGTCCAGTTAGCTCTTATAACTTAAATTAACACATTTTTTTTTATTAATTTACATTCTGCCATGAGGCTTTTACCTCTCTCCCATTCTATGAGTCCGACACATCTCAATGACACCTCCTCTTCCTCTCTCTGCCAGGAAGTCACACCTATCTCTCCTGCTAGCCATTACCCATTCAGCTTTTTATCATAACATAGCTTCCCACAATGTACAAATACTCTGCAACTATCAAGTTCTGAAAGAAAAGCACTATGGTTCAAACAAGAAGAGAAGTATAGGCAACTGCAATATCAAGTATGGGATGGTCAGGGAGTCCAAAAAGTAAAATAAAGGTTGCTGTGAGCCAACATGGCACAGAGGACATAAGGCAGCCTATGACAAAATGAATATAATTCATGTCAATGCGAGAGAGGGGAAACCCCCACAGGCCTCCAACGGGGAGGCAATGGAAATAAGAAAAGTTCAGGTTTTTTTTTTTCCTTTATTTTGTATTTATTAAAAAAAAAAACACACAGTAAAAAGAATTTAAAATGTGGAAGAGTTAACAATAACTATATAGAGGATAAGAATGATAAGCATGGCTTATTAAGGGTAGACATACAAATAAGATTGCTACACCTATATTTTCTTTGTGTTCATCTTTCCCTCTGAATTTTTTTTTTTCCATCCCTGTATATCCTTATTCAAGGTCTCTTCCCCCTCCCAACACATCTGGTCACTTTTTTTTTTTTTTTCCTCTGCAACTCCCCATCCCCTCTCTGGGCAGGGAGCATACAGTCCTATGGTCCCACTGACCCATTAATGCTTAGATCAGTCTCCACCTCTGGCCAAATCCAGTTCTTTCCCCTCTCCCTCAAGAGTGAGTCAGGTGTTCCTCTAGGTGGCGTGGGATCCAAAGGGTCAGTCCAGGGTGTTTCTGATCCCAAGCTGTTCAGTGGTTGTGGTTTGCCGCTTGGG
>PVIH01019244.1:0-28942 GCA_004025045.1 Sigmodon hispidus | reverse complement strand
AACAGAATCCAAGAGAGGGAAGACAGAATCTCTGGAGTGGAAGACTCAGTAGCAGAAATAGATACATCAGTCAAAGAAAATACTAAAACCAAAAAAGCTATAACACAAAATGTTCAGGAAATCTGGGACACCATAAAGAGACCTAACCTCAGAATAATAGGAATAGAAGAAGGAGAAGAACATCAGCTCAAAGGCACAGATAATGTATTCAATAAAATCATAGAAGAAAACTTTCCTGACTTAAAGAAGGAAATGCCTATAAAGATACAAGAAGATTACAGAACACCAAATAGATATGACCCCCCAAAAAAGTTGACTCACCATATAACAATCAAGCCATAAAACATACAGAACAAAGAAAAAATGTTAAGAGCTGCAAAAGAAAAGGGTCAACTTACCTATACAGGCAGATTCAACAGAATAACTCCTGGCTATTCAATGGAAACAATGAAAGCAAGAAGGACTTGGTCAGAAGTTATACAGATACTAAAAGAGCATGGCTGCCAACCTAGATTTCTGTACCAAGCAAAATTATCAATCACCATAGATGGTATTTCATGACAAAATCAGACTGAAACAATACCTATCTACCAATCCAGCCCTCCAGAAAGCATTAGAGGGAAAACTCAACCTAAGGATCCCAGATACACACATGCAACCAAAAACATTCAATAATCCCACAGTTGAAAAGCCCAGAGAAAGGAAATACATACAGCTACCACCAAAAATAGCAGGAAACATCAATCAGTGATCACTAATATCCCTTAATATCAATGGACTCAACTCACCTATAAAAAGAAAAACATTAACAAGATGGATACAAAAACAGAAGCCATTCTTCTGCTGCATACAAGAAAAATACCTCATCCAAAAAGACAGACAGGCTCAGATTAAAGGGTTGGGAAAAAATTTTTCCAATCAAATGGCCTTAAGAAACAAGCTGGGGTTGCTATCCTAATTTCTAACAAAGTAGACTTTAAGCTAAAATCAATTAAAAGGGAACAAGATGGACATTACTTATTCATTGCAGGACAAATTGGTCAAGAGGATATTTCAATCCTAAATAATTATGCCCCTAACATAAGAGCACCTATCTATGTAAAAGAAACACTGCTAAAGCTCAAATCCCACATCAATTCTCACACCCTAATAGTGGGAGACTTCAGTACCCCACTTTCACCCCTGGATTGGTCAACCAGACAGAGACTCAACAGAGAAATAAGGAGTCTAACAGAGGTTATGATGCAAATGGATTTAATAGATATTTACAGAAGTTTCTGTCCAAATGCAAAGGAATATACATATTTCTCAGCTCCTCATGGAACTTTCTCTAAAATTGACCACATAATTGGTCATAAAGCAAATATCAACAAATACAAAAAATGGAAATTGTAGGGCGCGGTTTGCCTTTGCACAACTCGCTAGAACATTCTATTGCTGCTTATGCTAATTAGGCATCGGGTAGTGACCAATCCGATGTGCTTATGCTAATTAGGCATCGAGAAAGGACCTATCTGATGTGATCCTCAAATATGTTAATGAGCCATTATTTTGGGCCAATCACCAGCCACATGCTAATGAGTATCACTTTGAACCAATCACCAGCCATATGTTAATGAGGCATTTGATGGGCACCAATCACGCACCAGGCTTCCATATATAAGCAGGCTGAATCTCAGGCTCAAGGTCTTCTTTCCACCATTTCACAACTGAGCTGTACTCCAATAAAGGGTGATCTGAGAAGAATCGTGCGTGTGGTGACTCGTCCTTCTGCAGGCCAGAAGCGGCTCGCCACAGGAAATATTCACTTGTATCATATTGGACAATCAGTGCCTAAAGTTAGAGTTCAACAACATCAAAAATCACAGACAGCCTACCAACTGATGGAATGTAAACATCATTCAGCTGAACCACCCCTGGATCAAGGAAGAAATTAAGAAAGAAATCAAAGTCCTCCTAGAATTTAATGAAAATTAATCAACAAGAAACTCAAACTTGTGGGACACAATGAAAGCAGTCTTAAGAGAAAAATTCATAGCACTAGATGACTATATGAAAAGCCTAGAGAAATCCCATACTAGAGAACTAACAGCACAGCTGAAAGCCTTGCAACAATTAGAGGCAAACTCACCTAGAAGGAGTAGATGGCAGGAAATAATAAAACTTAGAGCTGAAATTAATACAATTGAAACAAAAATGACAATACAAAGAAATCAAAGATTTGGTTCTTTGAGAAAGTGAAGAAGATAGATAAACCCTTATCCAAACTAACTAAAAAGCAGAAAGAGAGTATCCAAATCAACAAAATAAAAAATGAAAAGGGGGACATAACAACAGACCCCCATAAAATCCAGATAATTAGCAGGACATACTTTGAAAATCTATATTCAACAAAAGTGGAAAACCTAGAAGAAATGGACTGCTTTTTGGATAGGTACTATTTATCAAAATTAAATGAAGACCAGCTTAATAACCTAAACAGGCCTATAACCATAAAGGAAATTGAAGATATCATCAAAAACCTCCCAAGTTAAAAAAAAAAAAAAAGCTCAGGTCCAGATGGTTTCAGTGCAGAATTCTATCAGACATACAAAGAAGAATTACTACCATTACTCCTCAAACTATTTCACACTATAGAAACTGAAGGAATATTGCCAAATTCCTTTTATGAGGCTACAATTTCCCTAAATCTCAAGCCACTCAGAGATGCTACAAAGAAGGAGAATTACACACCAATTTCCCTAATGATTATTGATGCTATAATTCTCAACAAGATTTTGGCAAACCATACACAACAATATATTAAAAAATAGCATCTACCATGATCAGGTAGGCTTCATCCCAGAAATGCAGGGATGGTTCAACATATAAAAAACTGTAAATGTTATCCATCATATAAAAAAAAAACTGAAGGAAAAAAAACCACAGGATCATATCTTTAGATGCTCAAAAAGCCTTTGACAAAGTCTAACACTCCTTTTTGATAAAAGCCATGGAGAGATCAGGAACACAGGGAAAATATCTCAGTAAAATAAAAGGCGATTTACAGGAAGCAGAGAGCCAACATCAAACTTAATGGAGAAAAATTCAAAGCAATCCCACTAAAATAAGGAACTAGACAAGGATGTCCTCTCTTCCCTTATCTATTCAATATAGTTTTCGAAGTTTTAGCTAAAGCAATAAGAGAATAAAAGGAGATTAAAGGGATGCAAATGGAAAAAGAAGATATGAAACTATCTCTATTTGCAGATGATATGATTGTATACATAAGTGATCCACAAAATTATACCAGGGAACTTCTAAAGCTGATAAACACATTCCACAATGTAGCAGAATACAAGATTAACTCAAAGATATTAGTAGCCCTCCCAAACACTAAAGATAAAAGGGCTGAAAAAGAAATAAGGGAAACATCTCCCTTTATAGTAGCTGCAAATAGCATTAAATACCTCAGAGTAACTATAACCAAAGAAGTGACATATCTATTTGACAAAAATTTTATATCACTGAAGAAAGAAATTGAAGAGGATATCAGAAAATGAAAAGATCTCCCATGTTTCTGGATAGGTAGAGTCAACATAGTAAAAATGGCAACCCTACCAAAAGCAACATACAGATTCAATGCACTTCCCATCAAAATCCCGAAACGGTATTTTTAGGACCTTGAAAGAACAATACTCATATTCATTTGGAATAACAGGAAAGCCAGGATTGCCAAAACAATTTTGCTCAACAAAAGAACCTCAGGAGGCATCACCATCCCAGACTTCAAGTTATATTACAGCACTACAGTAATAAAAACAGCCTGGTACTGGCCTAAAAACAGACTTGTGGATCAATGGAATCAAATTGAGGATCCGGGCATTAACCCAAAACCCAATGAACACCTGATCTTCGCCAAAGAGGCCCAAAATATTCAATGGAAAAAAGATAGTATCTTTAACATATGGTGTTGGCATAGCTGGTTGGTAGTTTGTAGAAAACTGTAAATAGATCCAAGCCTATGATCCTGCACAAAACTCAAATCCAAGTGGATCAAAGACCTTAACATAAACCCAGCCACTCTGAACTTGATAGAAAAGAAAATGGGAAATACCCTTCAACGAATTGACACAGGTGACCACTTCCTAAATATAACTCCAGTGGCACAGACACTACAAACAATAATCAATAAGTGGAACCTACTGAAACTGAGTAGCTTCTGTAAAGCCAAGGACATAGTCAATAGGACAAAACAATAGCCTAAAGAATGGGAAAAGATATTCTCCAACCCTACAAGTGATAGAGGACTGAACTTTAAAATCTATAGAGAAATCAAGAATCTAGAGCTCAAAACCTTGAATAACCCAGTCAAAAAATGGGGTTCATAACTAAAAAGGGAATTCTCAGCAGAATTACAAACGGCTGAAAGGCAACTGAAAAATTGCACAGCATCTTTAGCCTTCAGCGAAATGCAAATCAAAACAACTTTGAGATACCATCTTACACCTGTCAGATTAGCTAAGATAAAAGACACAGATGACAGTCTATGCTGGAGAGGTTGCACAGCAAAGGGAACACACCTACATTGTTGGTGGGAGTGTTAACTTATTCAGCCACTCTGTAGTGAAATATGGTGGTTTCTCAGAAAAGTGGGAATCAATCTTCCCAAGGATCCAGCAATACTACTTCTGGGCATATACCCTAAATTGCACATTCGCACACCAAAGGCATTAGCTTAACTATGTTCATAGCAACATTATTCATAAAAGCAAGAACCTGGAAACAATCTAGATGCCCCTCAACTGAAGAATGGATTAACAAACTGTGGTACATCTACACAATGGAATACTACTCAGCAGTAAGAAAAAATGATATTCTAAAATTTGCAGGCAAATGGATTGATTTGGAGAATATCCTCTTGAGCAAGGTGTCACAAACCCAGAAAGATAAGCAGGGGATATACTCACTCATTAGTGGTCTCTAAACAAAAAAGCAAATCATGTCCAAGCTGCAAACTGCAACCACTAAACAGCTTGGGACCCGAAACACCTTGAACTGGCACCTTGGATCCCACTCCCTCCAGAGGAACACCTGATCCAGTCTTGATGTTGGGGTGAGGAAACTGGATCTACCAGGAGGGGATGCTGAACTAAGCCATATTGGGACCTTGGGACCTCCTGCCCTTGCTGGGGAGGAGATAAAGGTAATGTGGAGAAGACAGAGTGACTGGAAGGGGTGGGAGGAAGAAGGGAGGTTGAACAAGGATATACATAGATAAATATATGACTTTATTCATAATAAAAAATACAAAAAAATAAAGACAGAAATATAATCTGCAGAAGTGATGAGCCAGGCTGAGGACTCTTAAAAATAGCTTTTACCCTATGAAGTTGGCTGGTGAGAATTCACTGTGGTCTGATTTGTCCTTCTGATATTACAGCTTCTTTTAAATATCTGTCTCTGAGTTCTCATTAATACCAAATAGAGTTCATATTTTACATACCCCCCCCTCAATCTGGAGCACGGACCCACCACCCTGTGATTAAGATTCCCATGCTCTTCCAACTGAGCTTGTCATCTTGAAAGAAATGCCTTCCCAGGGCGATTAAAGAACATAATTTCTATTTTAAAGAACAAATAAATAAAACCTATGTTGCTCTGGATGATAGAAAAGCTAAAGTAAAAAAAAAAAAAAAAAAAAAAAAAAAAAAAAAAAAAAAAAAAAAAAAAAAAAAATCAGAAGAAACCACAATCAAAATTGCTAAAGATTAGAAAGGGAACTTCCCCATAGTTAGAGTTTGAGAAGGGTTTTGCATTTGTTTCCACAGATGAAGAAAAGCTACCAATACAATCAAAATTGATAAAAACTTGATTTGAACTGGAGAAACTTCATGAATATAAAAAAAATAATGGCTCATTCACCCATATTACAATTTTTTAAGATTTAAGAAAAACAAAGGTTTGGGGCAGGTTTTTGTTTTTGTCTTTAAAGAAAACTAGAAATACCCATCTTCAAGAAGTTAAGAAAAAAATCTTGGACATCTAGACCTCTAAAGCAGAAGAGAGGCTATGCAGAAAAATTTACAAGTAAAGGAATATTGGACTTATTGGTATCAGTATAACTCTATAGAGTAAAAATATCATTGCTTAACCTCTATATCTCTTTATTTGTAAGAGAAATTTAAGTCCCAGTTTAATTATAATTTAAATCTGGCTTTAGAGTTGGAGTGTGGCTCTCTCCTTCTCTAAACCCAAGTATACTTGTTAAAGGGAAATGCAAAATCTCTGTATTATATCAGAAGAGCCACCTGATGTTGGACAGAATAACTAAAAATGAAAGACTATTCTATTATTACTAATTCTATCCTTAATAAATATTTATATTTAAAATCTATAATATTTTATATATTTATAGATATTTTTATCTTTTTGTCATAATATTAATTTTCATATAAAGTACAAATTAATTTTTTTAAAAAGGCTTTTCCTGTACATTGTGTTGGGTTTTAGTCTCTTATCAGTTTTCTGTAGTGATCCACGACAATGCCTAATTGTGGACTTGAAGTATGCAAAAGGAAGATGGGGCCACACAACAATGATTCCACATGGACCATAACAAAGTCACTAGGCTGACAAACACCAACCAAAGATTAGATTTGGACCACAAACTGCTGAGAATTATTTTGGGGTAGCTAGCTGTGATGAACCAGCTTCACAGACTACTCTAGCCAGGATTGAGACAAACCTTGTACCTTCCTGTTATGCAGAGACTGGAAAACAAACGAGGCAGCTACTTATTTTAGGACTTGACAATAGACAAAACTTGTCTTTTCAGGATTCCCTAAAGATACTATTGTCCCCAGACAGCAGGAAATACATTTAAGAACATGGTGCCCATATTCCCAAAAGTTGAGGTGGGTGGTTTTTAGTCTTTTAATGGGTTATGGATGATTGCCATTGTTTAGGATAATTGGTTAAAAGTTGTTACTGGTTATGGTTAGAAAAAAAAGCTAAAAAAGAGAGATTAGATTTAGTGTTCTTTTTTTTAAAAAAAAAAAAGCAGAAAAAAGGGGATACAGATATGATAGGGTATAAGGGTAGATTATTGAATATACCTTTAGAAAGCAATTACTAACTTTAAATATTTTACATTAGATTAGATTTTTGTATATTGTTATCAAATTGGATATACTGATATAAAGTTGAGATTAATTTTGTTACTTTTAATATATTTCTATGATTGTTCAAGGTATTATACCTATACAGTTCATCTAACAATGTAATACAAATTGCTAGTCCATGAAAGTTATTATTACCAACTAATTAGGATATAAAGAAATGCAAATAGTAGTTAGACATTACAATCAAACTTATAGTCATATTAGATATGCTTTCAAGATCAAATAGATATCTTTTAGATGAATAGATCTTCTTCAAACACTTCAGAGATCCATAAAATATGGCATTTAAGATATTTTAATAACACTGGTTCTTATTATTTTTATGACAATGAGACATCTGCTCCTGGCAACACCACACTACTTCAGAGAAGATTATGGACATCAAAGAAACTCCATATGGAGTTAACCTTCTTTGTGACAAGAGTTAGCCACTGGGTGATGTGGGATATGTTTCTGTACACTGTGATCTATTTTGTTACCATTTGTTAAGAAAGGAGTTATTTTGGCCTATGGCAAGGCGCCTTAGAGGCAGGTAGGAATAAAGAAGAAGGGTAGAGTCAGAAAGATGTGATCCAGCCACCTAGAAGCAAGATATAAAAGTACAGGTAAGCCACAAGCCTTATGACAATACAATAGATTAGTGAAAATGGGCTGAGTAAAGTTGTAAGAGCTAGTTGGTAATGAGCCTGAGCCATAGGTCAGTTTGTAATTAATATAAACCTCTAAGTCATTATTTTATAAACCGCTATGGAACCAGACCTTGGGCCAGACAGATTAGAAAACTGCTGACTACAAAGTACTGATATTATTACCAAGAATCTCAATTATTGAGACTACTACTTCACTACAAGAAAAATAGCTGGGTTGTAGATATGGCCCAGTCATAAACTGCTTGACTTGAATATGTAATCTCCTTAACACTCCCCCCCACACACACAAACACACACACAGTCTAAATCATACTGGTTGACTTGAATATACACTATCCTACAACACACATGGTAACAGTCTTAAATATGTTTATTTTCACTAGATAAATCTTTTCAGTCACTCAACCAATCATCTTTCAATTAATCCAATATCACCAAATGACTTTCTTGCTTGACTAACCAAACAGTTACTCAGAAACCTTGTGTCTCCATTTAATTTTTTTATTTTTATGTGGAAACTGTTATTAAAAAAAGATAGTAAGTCCTAATTTTTCCTTTACTAGTAAGTATCTCATGAGTTTGTAAAGCTGTGATACACTCTTAGTTGTTTATCCTTATACTGCTATATGTTATTTTAGTTTGGTGTGGCTATAATGCCACTGCATAATAAACACCAGACTTAGCCTGTGTTTCATCCTGAATAAATGTAGCACTTGAGATACTTAGAGTATAACTGTGTCACTGTGATTGGTAGTAGGCAGTTATTAGAAACTATGATATCATATATTGTTTCAGTGGTAGCTCTGTCTTTATAATATGTAAATAGTCATAGATAATCTATAAATTATCATAGCAGTATTCTAATATAAGCTTACTTACAGATATCAAAAGTTGAATATATAGTTTCAGAAGTCATGAGGTATTCTTCCTTTGATTTGTATTCAACAATTTCAAAATATAAGATATACTCAGTTAATGGATCTTTCAAAAGTAAATGTGCCATATTTGGCTCACAACCCATCATTTTAAAGCCTTTGACATAAATGTCACAAATTTTATGCTTAAAAGAATAACAGCCGAGCTTATTTGTCAAGGTCTCCAAGTGTTGCAATACAATTCATATTGAATATGAAATGTAAAGAGCATCAGGTGCTCCCATCAGAAACAACATATCGCCTCATATAACCTTAAGTATTCCACCAGATAAATACCCCTTTTATGGCAGCCAGTGGCTCAGAGGGTAAAGGCATTTGCTGCCAAGCATGATGACCTGAGTTCACTCTCTAGGACCCACATTAGCAGAAGGAGAGAGGCAAAGAACTGACCCACCCAGACTGTCCTCTGACATCCACATAAATAGATGTAAAAACAAACAAAAAATCCATAAAAAACTCCATTGTGTGTCCCCTGAGGCAGTATTTCTTAATGTGTAACCCATGAGCCAAACTTATGAGAAACTGAATATATATTGAATTGAATATATATTTTCTCTAGTTTTATTTAGTTAGGAATGAAATTTTAAGTAAATTCTCTAGTTAATACTTGTGTTTGTTAAAATACAAGATCAACTTTCTTAAAATGAAGACAACTTAGTATACATTGTAAATTACATCAGTTTTATAAACAGACATAAATTCTCCCAAAACAAAATATTTAAAAAATAGAAAGATAAGGTTTTTGAAAGAAAATAAGATTTAAATTAAATTTGATTCATTGTACAAAATAAGTATTTTACTAACAAATTCATGTTAGAACAAAGCAAAAGAACAAATCTTAAAAAATTTCTTAAATAGATGCAAATAATGCACACACACTCAAAAGCATTTCACATACATACAAATGCAAATGTTCAAACACACCTCACATACATACACATGCATATAAATATTGATACACCCAAACACTTCTCAAATGCATATACATACTCAGACTCATAGACCTTACATACCTACACATGCATACACATATTGATATGCATTCAAACACACTTCATATGCATACACATGCATATACATACTCTCATACACAACTCACATATATACATATGCATACACACATATACACACGCTCAAACACACCTTACATCCATATACAGGAATATAATACACACACTCAAACACACTTCACATACATGCACATGTGTACCCTCACACACAATTTTCTATTAATCAATATAAAACTACATAATGCATCTATTGAATTTCTATAACATTCACAGTATATTTCAGGTGTTAATGTCCGTGGTTTTTAAGACATTTTATTTTGTACATAGGAAATTTATTCAGTGAGGAAAAAAGTAAAAGTTTCAAATATGATTCAAAATCTTATTTATTTCTTTCCAAAAACCTTGAGTTTGATTTAAAAGAAAAACAAAATGAAAAACCTATATTCTTTGAATCTTTGGAGTTGAGGTCAAGATTAGTAGAATGATATTTTTCCTTTAATCCTCACACAATACAGGGGTTTGTTATACATCTTATGTTTTAATTAAATTTTAAATATTTTGCTTAATATGTTCACATAAGTTTAACTCTTAAATGTGAGAAAAATAACCAGCAGTTGCTTTAGACAGTACTGACCACAGAACAACTCAGGCTAACAATAATGATGATTTTTTAAAAGAATGCATCTGGCCATAAATGCTTATGAAAGCCTACATTTTGAAATCAAATTATAATCATGATGAAAATAAAGACTAGATTTTAGATATTCCTTCCCAGCCATATACTACATTAGCATACCTTAACATAAGCACTTAAACACATTGGAGAGCTCTGTGTTCTTGCTTAAAAAAAATCAGAGTTTCTACCAATTACATATCATATCTCAGCAGTAGCAAAGTAATCATAAAAAAATGTGAAAAATTCTGCTCCCTTTATGATAATCTCATTCATGTATTCTGATCAAAATTGCATTTATTATTTCCCTGAAAAATAAATTAGGCTAGTTTGTTTTTGTTGTGAAAATAGATACACTGTTTGCATCTATTTAAGATAGGTTGCTGTTGACTCACTTCTTGTTTAGAAGTCAAAACAGTACAGGTTATAGAACAAAATCTTTCCAAACCTCTTTTCCTGGGCACATGAGTAATTGAATTGCCAGTGTCCTTTAAAGTTAGATTTGGCCAGAAGATAGTAAGCTGGATACTAGATTGTCAGCACAAGCAAGTGATCATCTTCACAGGTTAGTCCATCAAATTTACTGTAAGCCTCCTGCCCCAATATTCACCAGGATCTTCTCAGGAAAAGACAGCTGTGCAATATTGAAAGCTGTGTGATAAGACTCTGTTAACCAGAATCCCTCAGTGACTCAAAAAGGACTTAGCATCCTCCTGCAGTTGCTCAGAGGGTATTTGTGGGCAGTATTCAACTAGTCTGTGTGTATGTGTGTGTTTTGGATTTTAAAGATTGTTGATTGATTTAACGTATATATTTTTGTGCCTGAGTATGCATGTGCATTATGTGTGTGCAAAGGACTGTGAATGTCAGAAACTCTGGAACTAGAGTTACAGATAGTTTTGATTTGTGATGTGGGTGCTGGAACTGAATCTAGATCCTGTACAAGAATAGTAGGTACTTTTAACAGTTGAGCCATCTTTATATCCTCCAATAATACTTTTTAAATAATTAATTTCTTAATATGGAATTTCAAATAACCCAGGTTGGCTTCAAACTTATTTAGCCAAGGATTGGAAGTCCTGATTCCCCTGCCTCTGTTCAGCTCTTTATTCAATTGTAAATGTGGGGTCAATCTATTTCTGCAGCTATTATTACTTTACTTAAGGGCAATTGGCAGGACACATGAAAAGCAGATTATGTTTCTTTCTTCGTTATGAAGCAAACCAACTAATACTCTGTCTCCAGAGCCTTCCCATTCCTAAATTGATTGTCATCCTCAGTTTTGACTTGAGTCTGCAGGAAAGCTGAAAGACAATAGCCTTGCTTTATCCACAGAAAATCTGAGCTGTATCCAGTTTCCCAATCACATATAATGGTCACAGGTAAAATGACCATTAAGTCTATAGATTTCATTCTTCTAACAACCCTCATAGTACAAAAGCATTTAAACAAATGTTTTATGAAACAGAATAAACTGGAATAGACTGAAACCTGAAAAGTTCTTGCTTCATTTGAACATAGTGTTCAATCTAAAATATTCAGGCTGGTAGATCCCTGGAGAGCTGTGGCAACCAATATTCATTCATTTTATTATAATTGTAGACTTCAAGGGAGTGCTGCTTCTGCAATTTCAGGAGTGTTGCATCATGTTCCACAATAACACTGACATGTCATTAATCTCATTATCTGTTAAATCTGTGGGGAACTTGCATGTAAGATGAAATTGTACAGCAGTGTGTCTTACTTTTAGAGATGAAGTATATGGTTCTTACCTACAACTTGCATTGTCTCTGTAAGTATCTGATGAAAAGGAGCTTTTTCACTTAAATTTTTTTATTTTTATTTATTTTTTTATTTTGTATTTATCAAGAAAAACAGTAAATTGAATTTAAAATGCTGATAAGTTAACAATAACTATAAAGAAAATAAGAATCGCAAGCATGACTTATCAAGGGTGATAATGCAAATAATTTGCTACACATAAAATTACTTTGTGTATTCATTCCTTTAATCCCGTGGACAACTTTTTGTTTCTCATGGCAGCTTCTCCAGATGTTTTTCCCCCTCCTAAGGGTCTACCTCCAACCCTGTTTGTTTTCCTGTCAGCATTTGGGCCCTGGGAACCTGCAGAGCACTCTACTTGGGTTCTCTTAACTTCTTCCTCTTTCACCAGTAAGGATGGTCATCTGCATGTTCCCTGTTACTGCCCTCACCAGAAGACTGGCTTTCTGCTATATCTCCCAAGCCTGACTGTAGGCCACGTGGACTCCAGGTACACTCATAGCTATGTCTACCTATGTATTCTCACTTCCTTAAGTTTTCACTGTCAAGGTTCCTTTATCTTAACACATTCAACACTTCTCTCCTTGTAGTTTATCTCTCTTTCAGTCTAAAGCAAAACTATATAGACTCATTCAATGCTGGCACTGTATACACTCACATGTGATTGGACTTCCCATCTCTATGGGCTGAACTCAGTAAGTGTCTCTCACCTCTGTACTACCCACTTTCAGGTAGCTTGGTTAGTGACAAACAAAACAACAACAACAACAACAAAAGCAAAAACAGACCAAGACAATTGCCATTTAGGACAGAAAGACTAAAGGTATGCTCTTTATCACCATGACTTCAGGAATCTAGTGGTTGTACTTGCATTTCAACATCTTTAAGCAGATACACATGGAAAACTAGACCATTCATTTCATTGGCCTTTGTATGCTGATACTTCATCTAAGGTTACAGAGTGTTTAGTTATAGAAGCCAGTATCAGCAGGGCCAGGATAAAGCGAAACTACCTGGTGGTTAGAAAGGTTTCAGTACTGTGATGCTCACGTTAGCCAGATCCCATTATCTTTTTTATAAGACAGACAGGACATGCCGTGAAGGGGCAGGTGAACTGTTTCCAGTTTTACTAAATCAGGATTATGGAGCCTGAAATAGGTTTGAGTAGCAGAGACAAGCAGAATGTCTGGAAATCTAAATTCTGGCTTAACTGCAAAGGACAGGTTTGCACAGCTTCCTTCCAGCATCTTCCCTGAGAAATAAGTACTTTTTCTTACATTATGTCACTGTTTCCAAGTCTACAATAGAAATATTCCGTGAATCAAAATGCAGACTTAATTGGCAAGGTTTCTTGTTTGACTGAGATTTGTTTATTAACATGACACAAGATTTTAAACTTTGTTGGCAATTAATTAGATTAAAATGACTAGCATAAGCAAACTTTGTGAAGATCAATATTCCTGCACTTTAAAGTGTATACCATTTGCAGGGACCCCCCATTTAAATACTTTATATGACATGAAGCAAAATGATCAGAAATATATTCAATATGATTCCAGAACTTACTCAAATAGCAACAATTTAATGGAGATAAACAAAAAATATGTGCAGAGTCTTATCTGAAAAGGTTTTAAAGAATGACCTAATTTCCACTACAGACATGCAAATGAACCTGCTCCTATGCCAACTTTTCAGACATTTGTAAGATTTTTTCTCTTCTCTACTTAAGAAACAGTTCAAATCAACATAGAAAAGCAGAGAGTTTTTACTTCCTAAACATTTCTGAGAAAAAGAAAATTCACACTAAAATATTCTTTAACTAATAAATTACTTTTTAACAGGATAAAACAGCCTAAATAAACCAATAAGGTTTTATAAAATATATGTAAGGAGTTTACAAAGAATCATTACAGACACTGAAATTTTTATTATGTAAAGTAATCTGAGAACTTACTAATTTATCTGGACAGATGAATGCTTTGGAAGAATTTTGAAATAGTATAATAAAAATAAATCTATTTATGTCTCTCTTCTGCATCACTGTAGAGTTTTTCCACCCCACCTAATTTCCCACCTGTTTGGAAAGACACTTTCTGGCAGAATGTCCAAGACTTAATATCATTCCTAACCACACACAAATTGAATTCCTGCTTCATAGCATCAAATCTCCAGGGAATAAAATCTGGCCACATAGAAAGAACATAAACTGTTCCCTCACAAGATGGCAGATATTTGGCAAACAGCTGCAGCTCTGTTTAAACAAGTTGATTAGCAGTATCACCTTGGCATGGTCGTTGTTTATAATCATTCTGTGTCATTTGCCTATAAAAAATAGAAGCACATATTTTGTTTTAAGAGCCTGGTTTGACTCAGTAGGGACCTCCATGACCTGACTCAGGAAAACATTGTGTGCCTACAAACAAGGAGGAAAAAGATAGATACATGCAAGGGGTTTGAAATCCCACCAACATCACTAGAAGTTTTTGCTCAGCTACTCTAGTAAGCATAGTTAAAAATTGTTATTAGACAGAGAGAGAGCTGTTACTATACTTCCTGTCTAAACCATTATTTTTGAGTATCATTTTAAAGTACTTCTTACCAAGAGAGATAGCAGTGACATATTAAAATACTTTAGAAAAGTCAGTCAGCTAACTAAACTGGCTTGATGGTAGGTGTCTAATAATTGAATGTTAGAACTCTAGCAATTTCAAAAAATCTCTATGTCTATTTTCACAAGGGGTGGGTTATGAGAAATTGGTTTTCTTTCTCTCCTTACTTATCAGCTATCTTCCCATCTAACCTAGCTCAATGATTATCTACCCATCTTTATTTCTTATTACATTCTCAATTCTTACCAACTACTGTTCTTGTAAGTACAAAATCCCTCACCCTTTTTATTCTTAGCATGGGAGGCAAATCAACACATTGCTGAGTACCTTGAGCATGGGCATTGTTTGGTTCTACATTTAAGGTGATGTGTGACAACTGAGTCTCTAACAGTCAGCGTTTTATCACCAACTTTCATGATTCTGAGCCTATGGCACATAACTGGCTGACACAAATATGTTTTTCTATTAGCAAATCGTTAATATAAATTAGTTATTATTTTTCTTATAATTTTACCTGATTTGACCTCTTCTGGCTATCCCATGAAAAGATAATTCTGAAAAGAACCCCCCTCTCTGATTATGCCTTATCCATCTTCTTGTGAAGTGGAATTTTGCTTCATGTATGCCTTCCTGTGGTGATATTTGCTTAGCACACTAGCCATTAGAAGACAATCTTAAGCTTCTCCTCAAGCTATTCTCTCTAGAGCAATAATTCTCAACCTTCCTAATGCTGTGATCTTTCAACACAGTTCCTTATGTTGTGGTGACCCCCAACCATAAAATTAGTTAGGTTGCTACTTCATAACTGTAGTTATGGATTGTAATGTAAATATCTTTGAAGATAAAGTTTTGTCAGAAGGGCTGTGATCCCTTTTTAAGAGCCACTGATTTAGAGCTAGAAAACCATCTTCTTCCTGGGTATTGCTCTCTCAGTAGCATGAGGTCTTTATCTATACTTAGCCATGTCTTCCTCAGCTTTCAACACTGGTGTAATTAACACTACAGGTACTATCACATAAACTATGAGACTGATGTGCTACCTGCTGTGCTAACAAGGCACTTAGCAGATAAATTACAAACAACAGAAATTGCTAAGAGTTTCCAATATTGATTACATGTCAGACACACTGGAATTCAATATTCACAAACCCTCTGTCAGATAATTATCATTATTAACATCTAATGAAGAAAGGCTCATGCACATTTCCAGGATCACATAGTATCAGATGAGTTTTCTGCCTTTCTATCCTAAACATTTAATAACTGCACTATCTGGAGTGTCCCTTGGCACCCAGAATAGAAATCATTTTATCTCCCATTTTATTGTGCTTGTAACAGTTTGTGCCTTTTAAATTTTTTTTTTATTTGCCAGGAACTGGGAACTGGAACTACAGACAGTTGTGAGCTGCCATGTGGGTGCTGGGAATTGAACCCGGGTCCTCTGGAAGAACAGTCAGCGCTCTTAACCTCTGAGCCATCTCTCCAGCCCTGTAGTTTGAGCCTTTTTAATTCTCATTTACCTTTCAAGCAGACTTCTTCATGTTCTCCTTATCTCACTTGCATGGATGTGGCATTCTATTCTCATGTCTGCTGGTCTAGCCTCTCTAATCTGCACCAAAGACCTTCCTATTAGTAAGATCTGGTAAGTTCACTTCACTGGTTTCAATGGTTCTCAGTTACTTTCAGGATAAAAACACAAGTTTAGTGCAGATTCTGTCTTCTTCATCACAGCGCACTCTGGTCATGTTATCTTCACATGAAAGATCAGAAGACTGGAGATCCAAAATTATTCCTAGATTGAATCTAGAACTAAAGTTCAGTGGTATAATAAGATGTAGAACAGTATAGTTAACTTTCTGAGACAACTAAAATTTGATACCTTAAAAAAAAGTGTGACTATCCAAAATATAACAGTCAACCACATTTTAGAAATACTGTGTTTGGGAATCAGGTGAGTTTCTCAACAATTTAGCCAAAGGAATTTAACTTAATTAAAAACAACTGCTACTTAACAGAGCTGAGGAAATGTATCAAGTCCAGCACAGTGGCCATTTCTTGACCTGTTCTTGCAAACTTGATTAGCTACCAATATTTCTTGGAACTCTCTAATTAGGTGTAAATTAGAGAAAAACCACTTCCAATTTACTTGTTTGCCAAGAGGAGCATCTTAAAACCACCTTTTGGAATCATCCCTATGATGTGTGCATCGGAGAGGAATATGTCACCTGACAGGTAACTATGTAGTCTAGAAGGGTAGCCCATGGTGTCTGCTGAGGCAGCAATGAAGCAACCTTGAGCAAGATGCCAGCAGCCACCACAGCTTAGCCAAATAACCACCATGTCCAATAAACCAAAGGAATATTCCTTTTAGAGCATAGAGTAAAGGAATATTTGAAAAAACATTACTACATTCTGAAATAATTACTTAGACACAAGGCATGTCTGTTAGAGAGTTTGAGAGCCTAGGGCAGAATACTGCACAGAACTTGAAAATACTGTTTAGTGACTTCTCTGATACCAAACACTTACCAGATACTTGGAAAATTCAAAGTCTGCCAGAAATATTAAATGCCTGCTAGTTTTCCATATGAAAATGATCTATTGCAGCATTACTAGCTCTTATCTATTATGTAAATATTTTTTAACACAGGAAAATTCTTTAGAGGCATTGGTTGTGCAGTCTAAAATAGTGTTTGGTATATATGAAGCACCTAGAAATGTTTGCTGTCATGAACACAAATGGAGAAAAGAGTCAAGTTAAATTAACTTGCTAAGAAATTCAAATGCAGTAGATGTGCTCATTTCTTTATCCATCCACTATTAGTTCTATATGCATAGACTCCCACACTGGGCTGGATTCTGGTAATATTATGCTGCAGCAGACATAGTAGACCATTGAGGTAGAAGAAAACAGAGATGGCACCTACTAAATTGAGGTAATTTTACAGGTTAAACACTTATGTTGGTTTTTAAATGAATTTCCTCACTTAACTTTCATAATTAATAGTGAAACATAATTAATAGTTTCACTGCATTTGATAAGAAAATATATCTCAAAGATTAATGTGGTTTGCCACAGTCATATAGACAGGAACTTACAAGGCTAGTATTTCAATTTTGTGGTAAATTAGTGATATCATTCTTTAATCTTTCACAATTCAGCTATAACACTGGAATTTTTAATATCAAATCGGGTACTTTTTCAATTTAAGCATGTTGCCTTGGACTTCTCAAGAATGGAAATTATTTTCTCTCTTAGTTGCTTTTTTAGAAGTATGAATAGATTACTTAATATACATTAAAGTTTATATCTATATATTAATGTAAAATTTGTTCTCATAGACCCTAAATTATTTTGGATGTTATTTTTTATAAACACATCTTGGTATAGATTGTCCTATGCCTTGTTATTTCACATGTAATTGGAGGGTTGAGGTGAAAGCTGGACACGGGCCATAAATTTTGCATTGACTATTTTTACTGTGCTTGATAACCTAATTGTTATCATCATTCACCACTTTCAATGAAGTCCAAATCTATTAGTCAGAAAAATGATGTGTGGTATCCATTGTCCACAATTGAAGATTATCCTAAATCCTGGAGGCCAGAACACCAAGTTTCAAAGGGCAGGAGTTGGTGGTTGTCCATTTGTCCTTTTCTTTCATATTTTGCTTAATTTATTGTTTCATTTCTTTATCTCATGCATTTTTTTTCCTTTGGAGATGAAGGTATTAGTGGTTCTTACACTTACTGGTGTGAACTAAGAAGAGTGAGATAATAAATCATAATTATAGGATAGGTTTTAAAAAGCACCAGAATGACTGTTGTACATAAACCATAAACAGCTGTTTCCATGAAGACCTGGAAACCTTCAGCTCATTTGTTGGGCTGTGTCCCTGTAACGATGCTCTGTGTTCATGTGGTGGGTGTTTCATCTGTTTCTGATGGCAGTGTTTGTGTGGGGGAGGGATTCTACTATCTTTAGAAAATTAAGACCAGGATCCTGCCATGGAAGGCTGCACCTGGTGCCTAGACTTTTGCTGCTTCCTTCTACCACTCTCCTACCATACAGCTGAAACTGTGAACAGAATGAATAACTCCACCCTGTGACTTTTGTATGTCATGTACTTGGTCACAGCAACACAAAAACTGAATGGTTACCATCCTATAAAGGAATTTACAACACTATAAGACTCATTTAACAAAATATTTGATTCTGAATTGCTTTAAATAGGTAGTTTTTGATAACTATACATCAACCCTTTAATAAATAACTTTTTAAAACATTTATCTTAAATTAAAATATGTAAAAGATATCAGGCCTTAAGAAGTTTCAAATAAATTTAATTGCACTTCATCTTTTCCATTGACAGCACACTTCAGTCCAAACTGCTTATCTTTTCATAAAGTGCACAGCCACTGCCCTAAGTTCATTCTGTACTGTTCTTCCCAGGGCTCACATGTTCCATCCACAGTGGTCTGTAGGCATCTCCATACACACACTGTGCCCCTTTGCACTTCAAGTTCTTTACACTCATCACTTCATAGCACACTTAGACCATTTTTCTCATTGAACACATTGTAAGTATTACTTCCTCAAAGATTTCCATAATTTTCCTTTTCTCTTTAATCTTTCCTGGATGCCATGCATTTACTCTTTCTTGTTTATCACATAAAATGACTAACTTTAATTTTATTGATGGATTGGCCACCTATTTCCTTATATAGAAAGTAAGTTACACAGGAAGATATTTATTTTAGTCACTACTCTATTTCATCATGATCTCTTATTTTCTTTTCTATATCTATACGATTGAGAGTACAAATGGTACTTATTGGTAGGAAAAGATTACACATAGAGACAAAATGAAGATGTTCATAGGTTCTCTGCCTTTCTAGTCATCTTTCATTCCTTTATTAATTTTCCTTTTTCTAAATTGGCATTTTCATTCCCTTTACTTCTTTTCACAGGGTTTGAATCTGCCAAATACTATATAAAGATTAAGTTTACTTTTTATAAATGTATCATCTGTCCAAGTGTTTTCTCCAAACAAGTGACTTATATGAAAAGTGTATTTAAGACACATGTACTAAATTCTTCTTAATTTAAGTTGTACATAATTTAAAGTTGTACATTTTTTATATTTTGTAGTATTTTAGGATAATGAAGCTAAGATACACAATATATGACACAGTAGATTATATTTAGTTCATGTTGAGTGATTTATAATGCATTTATTTCTAGCTATGCCAAGAGAAGTAAATTTGAGAATGTTGGGAGGGGGAATAATTCAGGTATTATTTACACATATATTCACATCTACCTGAGTCGTATTTGCATTTTAAAAATGGGTATGTGATAGATAATGTCTATGTCCTTTCTTGGTAATAGAAATATCTTCTGTAGATGCTAGATACAACTTTCACTGAGTTATGTGTGGGAAAGATATCCCTGGAACAAGCAGGAACGATCTAGGTTTAAAAAAAAAAATTTCAGCATGCCATAGGTAAACACGAGACCTGCTTGAAAGCTATGCCAATATCTTTTTGGATTAAAAAATAATATGATGCATTTTTAGC
Organism: Sigmodon hispidus; assembly: GCA_004025045.1. NCBI lineage: Eukaryota > Metazoa > Chordata > Mammalia > Rodentia > Cricetidae > Sigmodon > Sigmodon hispidus. Next base: position 8,540 of record PVIH01019244.1, on the reverse strand, counting down.
AGAACTAGAAATATACTAAGTTGTGTGCTCTTAGTTCAAACATATTAAATAGTTTTATAAACAAAAGATGAGGCACAGGGTCTTTATGGAAACACTATGTACTCAAATATGTAAATCATTTGTACATATATATCTACCTCGACTTTCAAGCATACTTAGTTTATTTTAATGCTGCTATCAGGAGACATTTCAAAACATTGTAGTTTATATAGATTTCAAGCAAATCACAACAATCTACTCCACCCTAGAAAAAGATCAACCTACAATGCTTTACTAGGAAGGGCAAGATAATAATTCCTGACTCTAAAAATAAGTCTAACTATGAAGAACTTTTTATAAAATATGCAAATAAAAATACAATTTTATGCTTATGGTTCTCAAATTTGTAATGTTTCGTCGTGTACAAGTCTGCCATAATAGTTTGTCATAGTATCAAATTCCATACATGTCCAAAAACAAACACTTCCACATTCCATGCTATAATTGATATGAAATATTTAAAAGTAAGCAAGAATATGGTCTATAACTGACATTTTATTTACAAATGTTTTTTAACTGAGGTAGATTTAAACCACTTCCCTCTGCTTTCTCCCTTAAGCCTTTTCTAACTGTCCTCCTGTTCCCTCTCATGACTCCTGACTCTCAAATAGATAATCTCTTTTTTTTATTTTAAACATACACACATACACCCATATATACACATATATGTGTATATATAATTTGCTGAGTCAATTTTTATTGCTTATGTGTATATGTTATTAAGGCTGCAATGGACAGAGAGTGAGAAGGTGTATCAATGGGAGAGGCTAATTCTTTTTCTCTCAGCACTCAGTAGTCCCCCGAAGTTCTTTGTCTAGGGGTGACAGAATTTAGCCCCTTGCACACTGATATGTCTACTTATACTGCTATTCTCCTGGTCTTGTTTATGCAGCCATTTCTAGGAAAGACTTTCACAGGAGGCTTCTTGCTATTCTGCCTCTCATAATCCTTCCATCTCTTTTTCTGTAACCTTCCCTGAGCCACAGATGCCTGATGGAGATCTGTCTTCTGTAGCTAGCCTCCCTAGATTCTGTTGGTCTCTGCATTATGTCAAATTGCTCTTTGGTGATTTTTTTACTTTCTGTAAAAAGATGACACTCTAATGAGGAGTGGTAGCTAAATGTATTTGTGGATATTCATGTAAGATTACAGTATATTAAGGAGTTGTACTCATCTAGAAAATTGACGGTCATGATTCTTCTTTAAGGTCTGTAACACTTGTCCCTGGAAGCTGCCTAGATTTTCAGTAGCTGGCATGATTTCCCTGCTGCTGAGTAATTCTTAAATCTCACCAGACAGCAGATGTTTGCCACAAACATGCAAGTGCCATTTACTGGAACTTTATGCATATCTTGTCATACTTTCAATTTTTTGTGGATCATAAGTATTGTAGCTAAGTAAGACAGTGCTGTTGCTTCCTTCCATTGAAAATTTACATAGTATTTTCTGGAACCGTGGAAGCTAGGCTGCAGGAAATAGGCTTTCAGGTCTGATCCAACTTGAATCATACAAGTCATGCACCCTAAGTGTGTGGTGTCTTCAAAAACAGAGATCTACTCTCAGCCCTAAAAGGTAAGCAATGACTTCAATAATCTATGTTGTTTTGGGAGTCACTTGAACTGACCAACATACTACTCCACAGATGGTTGCTCAGCAGTATTCATTCACTCACAATAGCTGAAAATGGAAACCATCTAAATGTCTTTCAGCAGATAAATGGATAATGAAAATATGACACATGCGCACAATGAATACTATTCAGCAATAAAGAAAAATGAAATCTTATAAATTTTGAGGAAATGAATGAAACTAGAGAAAAGTATAAAGAATAAAGCAACCTAGATCCAGGAAGACAAAGTCACATGTTCTCTCTCCTCTGTGGTTCCTAGCCCTAAATCCTCAGACAAGATGATACAATATTGAGGAATTGCAAAAAACACAGAGAATGAAGGTTTGGGGGGGTTGTTAAGAGAGAAAAGGCAGGATATAGGTGATATAAACTGAGAAATGTAATAACACAAAGGGAGACTGAACTCAAAAGGACAGAAAAGAGCCAGAGTATAAGGAGGAGGAGAAACAATGGAAAAATTAATACTAAGACTGTTCAATAAAGCAACACATAATCATTATTTTATTATATACTTAGCTAAAATTATACATAATATACATATAAATTTATGTGTATGTATATACACACATACACACAGAGGGAAAAAGAGACAGAGAGGAATTAAGCTACTTGTGCTGACAACGGTACCCACAAATTCCACAATCAAACAAAAACCTCAGTCCCAGAAATCTCTATTCAATAGACATTTTAAGATAAGTAAATATATGACTTTTATTTAAAAGTTAGACATTTAAAAGAGTGCTTCAGCCAAGGACTCTTAAGTGCACCTATTTAATACCACTGAAATGGTACTAACAATGAATTCACAACAGAATGCATATACTGGCAACTGTTCCACACACCTCTTATTATAAATAAAATGACAAAATTCAAAGAGTGCTTGGCAAATGTTCTGCTCTGAAACTATGTAGTCAAACCATTGATCTGAATATAGATATGTACAGTTCCTTTCTAATAAGAGAATATGATTGTACATAAAACTATCAAGAACTAGAAGCTAGCCTTGAAAAACAGGAAAAAAAAAAAATAAACCGCAGAGCGCTGCACTCTCTGTGAGGTGGCAGAAGGGCTGAGTTTTTCCTTTGTATTAGAATTGGCAGGCAGAGTGCCCTAGAATGCCTGCCCTGTGAGATGTATGTACTGACCTCAAGGGGTGAATTGCAGGGCTCTATTTATTCAGGTGAAAAAATACAAAGCTTGCGTGTTGTTCAGCAGTGATCAAACAAAGAAGATTCCAAAGAATGTTCTCCATTGTGTGGCTTGCAGACCTCAACTGCTATATTTCCAGGATGCTGTGGTAAGCCAGAAACATCAAAGATTTTAACATCAGGGACAATTTTACACAAAATAATTTTCAAGGGATGATACTTATAATATTTATATATAAGTAATATTAAGAGAAATTTGTGTTGTAAATTCCCTAGTGATGAGATCCAATGCTTTAGGTTCAGGATAGAGGGTTAAAATTCTCATCAAGCTCCATTTTGTCAATTTCATAAGGATAACATATTCAAACTAGTTTTTAAAAACCTCTGACATGATTCCTAAGTGATGGATACAAGACTCAAATCCAGAGCAAAATAGTTTACAACAGAAATTCCCATCTCAGTGTAAATTCCATCTCTTCTGTATAACTTTCTTCAATAGTTTGCTAGTAATATGATCTTCCATTGGTCTTGATTTTCTTCCTTATGAAATAAGGAAATTAAAACAGATCATTTACAAACCTCATTTGAGGTATGAAACTCTGGGATTCTACAATAAATAACTTCAGGAGTTCCAGGGCTGAGAAGATCTTGGGTGGCAGTGAATAGTTAGATGTGGAATGTGAAATATGGAGTTTTAATAAACAGAAACGAGGGAGGGGCACATTCCAGAACTATGGGATTGGGTGAATTTGGGAGAGCTGATGTAATAGTTTCATGTGGGACCAACCTGCTATAGAAGATCCTCCTGGTCATAATCAGGGAGAGAGAAAGCTGATTGGCAGCTTGACCCAGACAGTGGGAGGGGTTGATTGTCCAAGCATTGGTTCAAGTTTTATTTCAGAAGCAAAAGTATTTTCTAAGGAGATTAACTTGTACAAAGTATATTTTGTCAAGATTAACACAAACAATAAATATGGTTATCTCTAAAGAAAATGATCAAATTCCATGTATCAGACTATCCATACAGGAATGAGTAGTTTAGTCAGAAGTTAACAGAAGTAACCAAGGCCATCTTGATGGTGGAGTAGCAAAGACATATCCAATATTCATATTTTATGTAAACATCCTCATTCCTTGGAAGTGGGTATTGATCCATGTTCTATCCTTGGGCCATAGCCTAAGGGTTGTTTACTATTGTGGAAGCATAAAACAATAAGAGATGCAATGGCTTTCTCTGTGTACAGTCAGATGTTAAGTTGGTTTTTCATGTGCATTGTATGCTACACTGAACTAAAGAATGATTTGATCCTCATCACATTTTCTAAGAAGTTACAGAATCAATAATATTTATGAGCAAATAAAAGCATCTTAGTAACATAGCCTCAGAAAGGAGACAAAGAGGAACAATGTAGGCTTTGGGTAGCATCTGAGCAACTGGAAAGGTAAAATAGCATGAAATATAAATCTCATTAGATGGGACAGGGTCTGAAAAGCTCTCCTAGGATTTGTTTCTAATAGCATTAAAATAGGATTGCCATCAAAGTTGCCATGGATTTACTTAATCTTCAACATGTAGGTTATACTTGCTTGCTTAGTATAAATCTGCAATTAAAACTGTAAAACTGGTTCTGTGCGCATTACCTCTGGGGTCCTTTATTCAAAGTTAGTTCCCACAAGAAGATGAAAATATAAAGAACCCGAATCACTCAGTCTGACTTGTGCCAGATTCACAGTGGAGATCCCAAGGCAGGCATATTTAACAGGGGAGTCAATTGCTGCCTCAGTTCTAATTTGGCCTTTTCCAGTGTCCAATATGTTTCTCTCAAATGAATTGGTCTATTGGGATCTTCAAAAACTTGGGTGTGTGAAGAAAAGGAACAGGGGGGAGAAATCAGCCTTATGACAGTCTTGTATAAGGTTCATTTTCTTACAAAGTTATGTCAATTGAATTTTATGGCTTAAATTAACCACATAAGCACCTTAATCAATAAAAATTTCCCCTTAATACCAACTATCACACATACTACCGCTTTACTGCGGAGTAGCATATTTCTGCATTGTCCTGCATATGGTCCAAATTAGCACCTGCATAGTTCAGTTATTAAATGAGAAACAGTTCTTTATTTGACGTGTAGAGTTTTTGTATACAAGAACCTATCCAACAGCATTATGTCTTCCCTTATCAGATGTGTGTGGTATGACATAATGAATGTAACACTTCAGTGCAACTGGCAAGGTTTCAATTCCCAGGCATGGGGTCATGTTTCTCAGTTCATTGTTTTGAAAGCAGACATTATGCACTGGGTAGCTAATGTTAAAGTCCTGGATATTTTCCCCTTGGAGATCTCAAACCAAATCTGAGAAAGTAGTAACCCAAATTTAATAACAGTTGGAAAATTTATGTGCTGAGCAAGAACTTCGTAGATTAAGTGATGAAAAGGCCAAGGGAATGTTAGGTGAGTGTGTGGGGCCAAACCAAGATCTCTTTTATCTGGAAAATTTGCAAAGGTACAATGTATTACTTAGAACATGAAAAATCTGGTTTGGGGACCTCTTTTTGTTTGCTGCTTTTATAAAGTAACATTCAGGTTCAAATCCAAAATAATTTTCCATTATTTTTATATTTAATAACACAAATTAATACATGGCACTATAGTTTAAACAAGTTCATTGTTGTCTCAGTTGTAGTTTGTCCTTTCCTAGAACCCATTGTATGGGTTTATTTGTGTTTGGGAATCATACTATTTTATCCATTCTGTTTATTTTTAGTTGGTACCATCTTTTGTGATAATTGTGATCACACACACAAACTCTCTCTCTCTCTTCTCTTACACACACACACACACACACACACACACACACACACACCCCTAAAGTTTAATGGACAAAAAAAGTTTTAAGAGTGAAAATAGACAAAAGAGAAAGATGCTTATCTATTTACATAGGAAAGCAATATTATGGTAGTAGCTATAATAAAATTTGTGTGTATGTGTGCATATATGTGTCTATGTGTGGTAAATATGTGTACACATGTGTATAGAAGCCAGGGGTCACCATTGTGTTTCTTCCTGTGGTTGCTCTCCCTTGTTAAGAATGTCTCTTTCCCTGAACTTAGAGTTTAGAATGGCTTCCCAGCAAGGCCCAGAGTTCCTCCTTTCTCTACCTCTCAGTGCTGGTATAACAGCCATAGCCATTACATTTGACTTCTTTACCAAGATGCTTGGGTCAAATTCAGGGCCTTGTGCTTATGTGGCAAGTCCTTTAATAACTGCATCATTTCCCCAGCCCCAGGGAAAGGTTTTTAAGATGGTAAAAACTAGAATTATTCAGTTCTGGAGGCTTCCCTTCTCAGTCACCTGGAATCTTGTTGCTTGCCAGCCTATACACACATGCATGGACTTAGCTTAAAACAATTATACCCATAAGCAACTCAAAGCTACAGGGCCTATCCTACCAAGCCAGGGCAGGACCACCCCAAACAAAGTATCAATCCTCTGGCCAGTAGAGTTACAGTGGTTTTGTACTTCTTAGGACAGATCTAAAGCACAGGTTCCAGCACTCAGACAGTACCCCAGGGATATAGTTCCATTGGAGGAAATGGCAGCAGCCAAAGTTCCCAATTTTCTTATGGTCAGCAGTCTTCCTACCTTGGCTATGGTCAACAGCCAGCTCCTAGAAGCATCTCAGGAAGTTACGGTGGCAGTTCTTGGAAAAGCAGCTGTGGGCAGTCCCAGAGTAGGAGCTATGGCCAGCAGTCTGACTATGGTGGACAGCAACAAAGCTGTGGACAATAACTAGGCTACTATAACCCACCTCAGGGTTATGGGCAACAGAAGGAGTGCAACAGAAGTATTGGAGATGATAGAGGGGATGGTGGAGACAACAATGGCCAAGACCAGTCTTCCCTGAGTGGTAGAAGGAATGGTGTTTATGGCAATCAGGACCAGAGAGTTGGTATCAGTGGTGGCAATAGGGGAGGCCAGCAGGATGGTGTGAGTCATGGCAGGGGAAGTGGAAGTGGTGACAACCAAAGCAGTGGTGGCTATGGACCCAGAGGCCATGGAGGTGTCTGAGAACACAGGCATCATGAGCTAAAGTGACCATGGTGACTTTAGTAAATTTGGTAGCCCTAAGGATCAAGATCATTTTATGATTCTGACCAGGATAATTCAGACAACAGCACCATCTTTGTGCAAGGCCTGGGTGAGAATGTTATAACTGAATCTGTGGCTGATGATTTCAAGCAGATTGGGATTATTGAGACGAATAAGAAAACTGGACAGTCTTGTTTAGTTTGTACACAGACAAGGAAAGCTGAAAGCTGAAGAGTTAGGCAACCATGGCTGGGGAGAATTTCTAAGAAAGGTGGTGGAGGGGTAGACAGCAATGAGTTGGGATTGTAAGCATCCTAATTCTACATGTGAGAACAAGAAATTCTGTTGGAGAAATGAATGCAAATTGTATAAGGCCCCTAAGACAGAACCCAGGAGGAGGACAAGAAGATATTTTTCTAAAACTTCCACAATGCCCTAAGAAAGATTAATTGTCATATGCACTTGGCAGCTTTTATCCTGACAATGAGCCATACTACGAAATATAGAAACACAAAGCCCCAAAAGCACAGAGATGCATGACCACACCTAGCAAGGTATGGGGAATTGATGTCAGAGAAGGTAATACTTTCAGTTAGTAGGACTACCATTTAGGAGTCAAATTTGAACAAATACGTTTAAAGTCAATGATATGTTGGGACCTTGGGACCTTGGGACCGCCTGCCCATGGAGGGGATAGGGAAATGTGAAAAAGAGAGAATGACCTGATGTGGTGGGAGGGGGAAGGGACCTTGAATAAGGATATACAAGGATAGAAAATGTGACTTCTTTATTCATAATAATAGGACAAAACGACAGCCTACAGAATGGGAAAAGATTTTCACAAACCCTACAAGTGATAGAGGACTGATCTCTAAGATATATAAAGAGCTCAAAAATCTAGAGCCCAAAACCTTGAATAACCCAATCAAAAAATGAGGTTCAGATCTAAAAAGGGAATTCTCAGCAGAGGAATTACGAATGGCTGAAAGGCACCTGAAAAAGTGCTCTTCATCTTTAGCCATCAGAGAAATGCAAAATCAAAACAACTTTGAGATACCACCTAACACCTGTTAGATTGGCTAAGATAAAAGGCACAGATGACAGCCTATGTTGGAGAGGATGCGGATCAAGGGGAACACTACTCCATTGTTGGTGGGAGTGTAAGCTTGTTCAGCCACTTTGGAATGTAATATAGCAGTTTCTCAGAAAATTGAGAGTCAATCTCCCCAAGGACCCAGCAATACCACTTCTGGGTGTATACCCTACAGAGGCACATTCACACTCCAAAGGTATTAGCTCAACTATGTTCATAGTAGCATTATTTGTAATAGCAAGAACCTGGAAATAACCTAGATGTCCCTCAACTGAAGAATGGATTAACAAACTGTGGTACATCTACACAATGGAATACTACTCAGCAGTAAGAAAACATGATATCCTAAAATTTGCAGGCAAATGGATGGATTTGGAGAATATCCTCCTGAGCGAGGTATCACAAACCCAGAAAGATAAGCAGGGGATGTACTCACTCATTAGTGGTCTCTAAACAAACTAACAAGAAAAAAGCCAAGCATGCCCAAGCTGCAAACCACAACCACTAAACAGCTTGGGATCAGAAACACCCTGGAC
>PVIH01019243.1:0-35982 GCA_004025045.1 Sigmodon hispidus | reverse complement strand
TATGCTAGAACATACCCATGATTTCTTTTTTTTATTATAGAAAGAAAATTGTAAAAAAAAAAGGGGGGAGGAGGATATGATATAAAAATGATAAAAAAGATAAACAAATTTTGATTTTTTCATATAAACTTAAGGTCAATTTTGTTATGCTATATATATTTTTCTACTCTTGATTAAGATATGATGCTGATATAACTCATTTAAAATTATAATATATAATTAAAAAATGCAGATTGATAATCATCTATGATAACCAAACTTATAAAAATGTTAGTTAAGTTTTATAGATATACAAAAATATATTTCAATTAGATAAGTAGTTTTAAAACACTTCAAAGACATACAAAATATGACATTTAAATTATTTTAAGAACTTAGACTTTTTTAGACAATAAAATAAGTCTGTTCTTGACAGCACCAATATAATGCCCACAAAAAAATGATGAGCATTAAAAAAACTTTATGTAAAATTTACTTTGTGGCAACAGTTAGCCACTAAACAAAAAACTGTTCTGATATTGACTGTTTGATAATATACTATATAAACTAGACATACAAGTTCCATAAAAAAGTAACCTATAAACCTTGGCAGAACAAGCCAAAATAGTCCTTCAAGTTCCTACTTTACGTAAAAACATTGCCAGACATTCTACAAGACACACAAAAAAGCAACTGATACACTGTGTCAAATTTCCTACATCACTAAAAGATATGCCAGAGACTTTGAGCCACAAAGGCAAAAGATAAATGACCCAATGTTACAAAACCTTTGGGTGACTGTCCAGACAAAAAAGTGTCATCTTTGTCATTTTCTAGACTTTAAAAGTTACTTACACTTCCTGTTTATTTACATGATGATATATCCTTCTATAGTCTTTAATGTGGTTAAAAGTTTAATAATTATAGATATAATTATTTTTAGTTTAAAAGATATATTAAATATAAAACTTTAAACTCACAATGATAAAACAGACAATAAAATATTCTCTTTAATTTTATAAATACAAATAGACTAAATATTATGACTATAATTCCTACTTAAGAGCTGTTCAGTTATAATTTTGCTATACAAAAATTAAAACCTTCCTTTTTGATTAGACAACAAAAAAGAAGTGTGGTGGAATGCTCTCTGTATGCTGTAAATAAAGGACTGGTTTGGCCTATATAAAGCACCATAAAAGAAGATAAAAAATCAGAGGCAGGCAGGTAGGAGAAGGATAGAGTTAGTCAGTTGCCATCAGAACCCGCAAAAAATAACATATAAAAATACAAGCTGAGCCACAGGCTGAGCCACATGATAAAACAAATAATAAAAATGAGTTAAATTAAAATAAAAAACTAACTAATAATATACATAAAACATAAGCCAAACAATATAAAAATAATATAAATGTATAATTCATTTCTTTAAAAAACAAAAGCCGCCACAAACCAAGTTCCAAACCTCTGGCCCCAAACGGCCCAAAAAACTTTCTACAACAGAAAATATTGGAGGAGCTTATCAATGTTTGTTCAAGAAAGAGATTATACCAGAACTGTAGAAAGAGAAAATAGGAACATTGGCACTTTGAGAAGATTATTCATCAGATCAAGGTGGCTACTACCAAGCATGGGAACTTGAATCTCATTATTGCAAGCTCATTGAAGAAAAAACAGACCTGACTACTGTACATCATCACGTCACCTTCTGAATCTCAGCATATCTTCCTTAACATGCCCATGTTCTCCCTCTGCTCTTCCTCCCTTCCCTCCCACTTTTCTTCCAGTCCCCTTTACTCTCTCCCCTCTTACTCCCCTACTCCTGCCCCTCTCCCTCCACTTCCCTTTCCTTTCCCTCCTTTCCCTTTCCTCCTCCCTCATCTTCTCTTTTTCCTCTTTCTCCATTCAATAAGTAGGGCAATTTTGTCCAGTTCTATTGTCTCAAGTATTCAAACTGCTGTTGGTGATTGCATTCACCTTTCAAATTTGCACTAGTTGTTAATAAGCTAGAAATCAAGTGAGATGTAGGTTTCTTACTACAGGATATATTTGATATTAGAAACTGTCTATTTAAGAGCATCAATTTTTAAGAAACAAAAATAGAACTTATAAGGTTTTAGTAATTTATTTTTATATTTATACACCATCATTTCTATTCACCAATGGGATTTAGGATGGCTAACACAATTTAAATACTCACAGAACAGCACATGAGTTGAAACATATTATTTTACACAATTGTCCAGGAAGTAAGAAGCTTCATTCTATATTATTTATGGAAAAAAAATAGAATAACAGCTTTTATATACCATGGCTGATAGACTCATTTTATAAAAATTATCATTTTACATAAACATGTATTATTTTTCCTTGGAGACTTAAAATATTTTGGTCTTATTTGGTATTTAAGTAAATAAAATGCACATAAGGAAAAGAAAAGAAATTAAAGCAAATTATTTATTATTATTTTCAGTAAAAATACACACATATTGTATAAAATATATACCATATTTTAATGATTTAATTTCTGACAAAGTATATTAATTTTCAAAGTTCTTGGGAAAGTACCATGAGTAGTTGTCATTCACAACCAGAAAACATAGCCAGACTGGATGCTGGGACTTTTGCCCAAAACAGAAAGAAAAGTACGCTTAGTTCCCTCTGTCTTTGATCTCAATGACAAGAAATCCTAAGCTCACCACTTACCATAGACATTTCTTGTTCTAATTTGATATTTTTTCCTTTGTGTTCTTCCAAGCTACAGTTCTCACTAACATGATTCATTGTCTTAACCATTACATTATTTCTCTTTTTTTTTCTGAAAGACAGCATCAACTAATCCAAGTAGCTCATTGTAAAGCTTGCTGCAGAATCACCTGACTTCAGCAGATGGGAGCCTCACATAGGCAGCCTTCTGTTTATATCTGTATTAGCTTAGTTCTGGTAAAGCACCTGTAGAACAGATCCTAGTCTACATCTTCCATGTTAGAGTTAACCAAGTGCCTGTGGTTTAGAAAACATTGTGTTTTAAAGGATGATGCAAGCAGTATAGAAGTGAAAATATGCTTTCTTACTAAACTAAATTTGGTAAAATCAAAAACAAGAACAGACTCATGTCTATGGGAAGAATAAAAGTTCTGTCTTTATAATGTTAAAACACAGCGTGACACACACTTGCCTCCCTTTCCCCTTTGCTGCCTTCTTTTCCTTCAAAGTTTCTCTTTGCATTGACTCAAGCCACATAAAGTTATAGCAATTTTGTCATGATAGAAAAAGAATTTAGAGGCCCAGGAAAGTTGTGTTCTGGGACCAAGGTTCTGTCTGTGGTGCATGTCTCCACACACACCTTGGCAGACAGGAATGGAGTTTGGCTGTTAGGAGCTCTTCCAGTTGCTACTAAAACAAGGGAATTTGCATGGCCATCAGGCCTACAACTGCATCAGCAGAGAAGGACTGAGTACTTGAAATTCAGACTCCTGCCCAGAGCAGAGTCAGAGATTGAACAGACCATTTGCACAGAAGTGCCAGGAGACACACAAGTCCTCTTGCCATAACCGACCAGGAGCTACGATATGAACCACTGAAGCCATAGGCAGACACCAGTGCAAAAATAGATTAGAATAATATAAAGAACAACAAAGTAACTCCAGAAGAAAGTGGTGATTCTACAACTACAAGACCTGAACAGAGCAATGAAGAGGAAGCATAAGAAAGCAACACCAAAAGTACCTTTATGAAGATCTTTGGAGCCCTCAAAGAAGATATGAAAAACTCCCTTAAAGAAATAGATTAAAATACAAACAAAACATTGGAAGAGATAAACAAATCTTTGAAAGAAAACCAAGAAAAGATAAACCAAAAAATAAAAGAAACATTCCAGGAACTAAAAACTAAAATAGAAGCAATAAAAAAGACACAAAATGAGGCAAAGATGAAAATAGAAAACCTGAGGAAAAAGCTGGAACTACAGATACAAGCATAACCAACAGAATCCAAGAGATGGAAGAGAGAATCTCTGAAGTGGAAGATTCAATAGCTGAAAGAGATATATCAGTCAAAAAAAAATACTAAAACCAAAAAAGCCATAACAAAAAAATGTTCAGGAAATCAGGGACACCATGAAAAGACCTAACTTGAGAATGACAGGGATAGAAGAAGGAGAAGAATACCAGCTCAAAGGCACAGATAATGTATTCAATAAAATCATAGAATAAAATTTTCCTAACTTGAAGAAGAAAATGCGTATAAAGATACAAGAAGCTTACAGAACACCAAATAGATATGACCCCCCAAAAAAGTCAGTGCACCACATAATAATCAATTCACAAAACATACAGACCAAAGAAAAAATTTAAGAGTTGGAAAAGAAAAGAGACATCTTACCTATAAAGGCAGACCCAACAGAATAACACCTGACTATTCAATGGAAACAATGAAACCAAGAAGGGCTTGGTAAGAAATTATACAGACACTAAAAGATCATGGCTGCCAAACTAGAATACTATACCCTGCAAAATTATCAATCACCATAGCCGGAGTAAACAAGGTATTTCACGACAAAGTCAGACTGAAGCAATAACTATCTAACAATCCAGCACTACAGAAAGTATTAGAGGGAAAATTCCAACCTAAGGATCCCATACACACCCATGAACCGCAAACAATCAATAATCCCACAGAAGAATACCCTAGAGAAATGAGGTACAAACAAATTACCACCAAAAATAGCAGAAAATATCAATCAGTGGTCACTAATATTCCTTAATATCAATGGACTCAACTCACCTATAAAAAGACACACACTAGCAAGATGGATACAAAAACAGAAACCCCTCTTCTGTTGCCTACAAGAAACAACCTCAATTTTAAAGACAGAAACAGGCTCAGAATAAAGGGTTGGGAAAAGATTTTCCAGTCAAATGGTCCTAAAAAGGAAGTTGATGTTGTCATCCTAATATCTAACAAAGTAGACTTTAAGCTAAAATATATTAAAAGGGACCAAGTTGGTCATTAATTATTCATCACTGGGAAAATTGGTAAAGAGGAGATTTCAATTCTGAATATTTAAGCTCCTAATAAAAGGGCACTTACCTATGTAAAAGAAATACTGCTAAAGCTAAAATCACACATCAGTTCTCACACCCTAATAGTGGGAGACTTCAATACTTCACTTTCACCCTTGGATAGGTCAACCAGACAGAGACACAACAGAGAAATAAGGAGTCTAAAAGAGGTTATGATGGAAAATGGATTTGATAGATATCTTCAGAAGCTTCCACCCAAATGTAAAGAAATATACATATTTCTCAGCTCCTCATGAAACTTTCTCAAAAATGACCACTTAATCAGTCATAAAGTAAATATCAACAAACACAAAAAAATGAAAATTATCCCTTATTTCATTTAAATTATATCAGTCCACCAGGGCCTAAAGTTAGAGGTCAACAACATCAAAAATCACAGAAAACCTGTCAACTCATGGAAACTAAACATAACTCAGCTGACACACCTCTGGGTCAAGGAAGAAATAAAGAAAGATATCAAAGACTTCCTAGAATTTAATTAAAATGAATACAAAGTGCACCCAAACTTGTGGGATACAATGAAAGCAGTCTTAAGAGGAAAATCCACAGTGCTAGATGCCTATATGAAAAACCTAGAGAAATATCACACTAGAGAACTAACAGCACAGCTGAAAGCCTTAGAACATTAGAAGCAAACTCACTTATAAGGAGTAGACAGCAGGAAATAATCAAACTTAGAGCTGAAATCAATAAAATTGAAACAAAACAATACAAAGAATCAATGAATCAAAGAGTTGGTTCTTTGAGTAAGTCAACAAGATAGATAAGCCCTTAACCAAACTAATCAAAACCACAGAAAGAGTGTCCAAGTCGACAAAATCAGAAATGAAAAGGGGAACATAACAACAGACCCCCAGGAAATCCAGAGAATTTTCAGATCATACATCAAAAATCTATATTACACAAAAATGGAAAAGGTAGAAGAAATGGACAGCTTTCAGAACAGGTACCATTTACCAAAATTAAATAAAGAACAGTATAATTATGTAAACAGGCCTATAACCCTTAAGAATATTGAAGCTGTCATTAAAAGTCTCTGCAAAAATAAAAGCCCAGGTCTACATGGTTTCAGTGCAGACTTCTACCAGACATTCAAAGAGGAATTACTACCATTACTCCTCAAACTATTTCACACAGTGGAAACTGAAGGAATATAGCCAAATTCCTTTTAGGAGGCAACAATAACCCTAATACACAAGCCACTCAAAAACACAACAAAGAAGGAGAATTACAGACCAATTTCCCTCATGAATATTGATCCTAATATTATCAACAAAATTTTGGCAAATTGTATACAACAATATATAAAAAATATCATCCACCAAGACCATTTATGCTTCATCCCAGGAATGCAGGGTTGGTTTAACATATGAAAAACCTTAAACTTTATCCACCATATAAAAAAAGTTAAGGGAAAAAACCACATGATCATATTCTTAGATGCTGAAAAGCCTAGTCAAAATCCAACTCTCTTTTACGATAAAAGATCTGGAGGGATCAGGAACACAGGAACAATATGTCAATGTAATAAAGGCAATCTACAAGAAGCCTACAGCCAGCATCAAACTTAATGGATAACCCTCAAAGCAATCCCACTAAAATCAGGAACTAGACAAAGATGTTTTCTCTCCCTTTATCTATTCAACAAAGTTCTTGAAGTTTTATCTAAAACAATAAGAGAACAAAAGGAGATTAAGGGGATACAAATTGTAAAAGAAGAAATGAAACTATCTCTATTTGCAGATGATATGATAGTATACATAAGTGACCCACAGAATTCTTCCACAGAACTTCTACAGCTGATAAACACCTTCACAATGTAGCAGAATACAAGATTAACACAAAGAAATCAGTAGCCCTTTTATACACTAAAGTTAGAAGGGCTGAAAAAGAAATAAGGGAAACATCACCCTTTATAATAGCTGCAAATAGTATTAAGTACCTTGGAGTAATTATTACCAAAGAAGTAACATATCTATTTGACAACATTTTAAATCACTAAAGAAATTGAAGAGGATATCAGAAAATTTAAAGCTCTCCCATGTTCTTGGATAGGTAGGATCAACATAGTAAAGATGCCAATTCTAATAAAAGCAATCTACAGATTCAATGTACTGCCCATCAAAATCCCAAGACAATATTTTTCGGATCTGAAAGGACAATACTCAATTTCATTTGGAATAATAGGAAATCCAGGATTGCCAAACAAATTTGCTCATCAAAAGAACCTCAGAAGACAACACCATCCCTGACTTCAAGTATACTATAGAACTACAGTAATAAACACTGCCTGGTACTGGCATAAAAACAGACTTGTGGAACAATGGATTAGATTTGAGGATCCGGCATTAACCCAAAAACCTATGAACACCTGATCTTCGACAAAGAAGCCCAAAATATTCAATGGAAAAAAGATAGTATATTTAACACATGGTGTTGGCATAGCTGGATGGTAGTGTGTAGAAAAATACAAATAGATACAAACATGCCACCCTTCACAAAACTCAAATCCAAGTGGATCAAATACCTCAACATAAACACAGCCACTTTGAACTTGATAGAAAAGAATGTGGTAAATACACTTCTACGAATTGACACAGATGCCCACTTCTTAAATGTAACACCAGTGGCACAGACAATAAGATCAACAAACCAATAAGTGGGATCTCCTGAAGCTGAGAAGCTTCTGCAAAGCCAAGGACACTTTCAAGAGGACAAAACGACAGCCTACACAATGGGAAAAGATTTTCACCAAACCTACATGTGATAGAGGACTGATCTCAAAGACATATAAAGAAGTGAAGAATCTAGAGCCCAAAACCTTGAATAACCCATTCAAAAAATGTGGTTCAGAACTAAACAGGAAATTCTCAGCAGAAAAATTTTGAATGGCTGAAAGGCACATGAAAAAGTGCTCCACTTCTTTAGCCATAAGAGATATGCAAATCAAAACAACTTTGAGATACCACATGATGCCTGTCAGATTGGCTATGATAAAAGACATAGATGACAGCCTATGCCTTAGAGGTTGTGGAGCAAGGGAACAGTCCTCCATTGTTGGTGGGAGTGTAAGCTTTTTCAGTCACTCTGGAATGTAGTATTGTGGTTTCTCAGAAAACTGAGAATCAATCTCCCCAAGGACACAGCAATACCACTTTTGTCTATATATCCTAAAGACGCTCTGTTGTACTTCAATGACATTAATGCAACTATGTTCATAGCAGCATTATTTGTAATAGCAAGAACCTGGAAACAACCTAGATTCCCCTCAACTGAAGAATGGATTAACAAACTTTGGTACATCTACACAATGAAGTACTACTCAGCAGTAAGAAAAAATAATATAATAAAATTTGCAGGCAAATGGATGGATTTGGAAAATATCTTCCTGAGCGAGTTATCACAAACCCAGACAGATAAGCAGATGATGTACTTACTCATCATTGGACTCTAAACAAAAAAAAAAAAAAAAAAAAGAAGAAAAAAAGCAAAGCATGCCCAAGACGCACACCACAACCACTAAACAGCTCGTGATCTGAAACACCTTGGACTGATACCTGGGATCCCACTTCCCCTAGAGGAACACCTGAATCAGTCTTGATTTTGGGGGGAGAAAACTGGATTTGGAAGGAGTGGAGGCAGAACTAAGCAATATTCGGACCTTGGGACCGCCTGCCCATGGAGGGGATAGGGAGATGTGGAGAAGAGAGAATGACCTGATGTGGTGGAAGGGGGAAGGGTCCTTGAATAAGGATATACATGGATAGAAAATGTGACTTCTTTATTCATAAAAAATCTTAAAAAGCCAAACAAACAAACAAGAAACCAACAATAATAGTAGCTTTTCAATTATTCGTAGAATGATCCATATCTAAAGTAAACAAGGGTTGTTACTCAAGGGTTGGTTATAGCTTATATCTGCGAACTTTTTGAGTTTTACGTGCTTATAACTATCCACTTATCTAAGTCCTAACACATTAAAATGACTGCTAAAGGTGAGAAAATAAACTGTCACACACTATTTGTTTTTTAAAACATAGCATAAAAATAATGTAACCACTTTGCCTGAACAATAAAAATTTATTAATAAAAGCCACTATTATCAATTTCTTCTCTTAAATATATTTTTTCAT
Source organism: Sigmodon hispidus (assembly GCA_004025045.1). Classification (NCBI taxonomy): domain Eukaryota; kingdom Metazoa; phylum Chordata; class Mammalia; order Rodentia; family Cricetidae; genus Sigmodon; species Sigmodon hispidus. The sequence continues at coordinate 26,786 of PVIH01019243.1, read as the reverse complement.
GGGAAAAATAGGCCATTTTTTATGACACATTCTTACTGTATATCACACACTGGTCTGGAACTTCCCATGCAGTGCCAGCTGACCTGGAACTCTTGATTATCCTGTCTCAGCCTCCTGTGTGCTAGGATTACTAAAGAGTACACTTAGCTTGGATACTTTTAAAGTATTTCATTGAAGCAAGACAGTTGTGGCACATACCTTTAATCCTAGCACTTGGGATACAAAAGGTGCACATCTTTGTGAGTTTGAGGCCAGCCTGGTTTACCAAGTGAGTTTCAAGACAGCCAGAGATACACAGAGAAATCATGTCTTGAAAAACTTGCATTGAAATGACCAAAATGCAGACAAATAAAAAAAAGAAAAGCACAAGAAATTAGATTTCAAACTTTTAGATACTAAGAAAATAAGTCTTTCTATATATGAAAATATGTGTTATCTTTATATTTATAAAGATCCCAAATACTTTTTTATAATAACATAATTTTATTTATGTCATACTTTGTTTCTTATTGAAAGTTTACTGTGGTGAGATTTAACAGCATTGTCAAAGATTTTTGTAGCTATTCTTAATGTACTCTATCAACATTAAAATGGATTGTATTCTTTAGAAATTTTAAAAATAAAACACTTTACTAGAAGTCAAAACAAAAAGAGATTTGTTGCATATTTATGCAGTGAATTTGCAGATGTTTAATGATTTTTTTGTTAATGTTCTATTTTTTTTTAATTTCAAAAAGGAGAAAGCAATCTGCTCTTATTAGTCATAACTTCAACCTTACCAGATTAAGACTTGAGAACAAAATATATCACACATTTCATGTGTAGTTAATCTGAAGGCAGATTAGATGACAAATATTAAAATTTTTGAGACATATAAGTCAAAATTAATGTTTAATTTATCTTTGAAACAAATCCCCATCAGGTGGTTTTGCTTTATAAATGTTTTTGTAAGGAAAACTTAAGAAAACTAACAACATGGGTATTCGTTCTGTCTGCATCTTTTAGACCCCTCCAATGTTGTGCAGCTTGGGAATTTTTAAATATTGGGAATGTATTTTGAGTTTTCTTATTTTCAAAGTATCACCATTTTTTTGAAATAATATTTTCAGCTTCTTTCAGACAGAACAAAAATAAGTTACATGAATGATATATAATGGGAAGTAGACATTCTCAGCCATCTCTGCATGGTTCTTTTTAGTGAGATGAATAATTTCCATGATTCATTTCTTCTCAGCCATGCTTATGTTAATATATTTCCTGAGATGAGTTAAATTGACCAGAAACTAATGTAAGCAGAGTGAAGAATTAACAACAACTTCAAATCATTTTATTTATTATTAGTATGTAGTAAATTCAGAAGTCAATTTTTCCTACATAAATTGGATAGTGTTATATTTCTTCTCTTATGAATATTTTGTAGGAGAGGTACAAATTAGCATATTCACTAAAGATGTACCTTCAGTAAGTATCTACCAGACTACCTCTAAAGACAGTGTATTCATTTGACACATAATAATACTTATGCCAAAGTATAAAAAACCCTTAAGCAGCATTGCTGAAATAAGTTTAGCAGATACAAGTATAGCTAATGAAAAAAAAATAGACTTAGAGTGTATACTTGTAACTGTATGCACACATGTACATATATAGATTAGCATTTGTCTTTTTAAATTGTGCATACTCTGAGAGTTAAGATTTTAAGCACTCATAATCTATGATAAAGTTACAATTCATTTTTTCTCAGAAAATATGATTATTTTGTTTAGAAACCAATGGTGATATATAAGGAGGAAGAAAAATATTTTCTAGTGAATTAAAATACCATTTGTAAAATAGTATCTGCATAAAAGAATAAGTTATGAATATATCATGCATCATATACTTTCCATCAGAATCAAGCACACATACCTTAATGTCATTGTTGCTTATGAGATATTCTGTAAACTTTGGTAAACATGTCGCCTTCCTATGAAGCCCTTTCTCATGATTTTTCTGGCTAATAAAATGAAGAGCAGATGGCTCTGCTGGATAAAGCTATGCTGCAAACTTTTTCAGAATATGATTGTGTAGCTCAGCTCTGCTGGGTAAAGCTTTGCTTCAAACTTTTTGAGAATGTGATTGTGAAGTCTAAACCACAAGATGAAAAGGCAAAGAGTACAACTGATGTAAATCTAAGCTAAAATTTACAAGCATATGCTTAAACTAGGGAAAATTCAAGTTTCTATTTCATTTTAATAATGATGGCACTTTGAATTTTAAAAATATATTTATATATTTAAGCATTTCTAATAATCATTTTGAAGTAAAATTAATACAACACACACACACATACATGTCATTTGGACCACTATCAATACTCATGCATCTACCATGGACTTTGTACTTAATGCTCACTCAATTTCATCATTTTTAATTTGTTAGGCTATTCATGTAGCTGTGTGTTGTAAAGATTCTGACTTTCATAAAGTGACTAGTTTGGTTCTACTCATTTCTCATAAGTATCATCATATTGGATAAGTGATAATCAGTTAAAGGGGTTAAAGGGCTAGGTAATAATCCCTTGTTTTTCTCCTTTAACCTGATAGGCAAACTCTTGAAACTGGAGAAACTACATGAGGGAAGGATGATTAGGATGTCTGAGGATAAAAACAGAGTTGAAACAAAAGACACATATGAAATATAAAACAAGGGGACATCTACTGAGTCTGTGTCCTCTCACAGAGCTTCTATTCAGCATCTTCTGTAACTTCATCATCTGTGGATGATCCCACATTACTCAACATACATATGTTTCTGTAGTGGAGAGGCAGCTGTGGAAGCAGAACATTGATGCTGTATGGATGAGGACAATTAGTGTTAACTATATAATTCACAGAGAACTGATAATAGACTATAGTTTACTCAGGATCATTTTATCATCTTCATAGATTTTTCTTCCTCATTCATATTCTGGTTTGGAGGATATAAACTTTATCTATATAGCGAAACTAAAATGTAGTACTAAATGTTCCAAGATACTTTAGGAATTTCATGCTGACACATGGATCAATAAGAACAGATACTTCCTCAGAATAAACAGATAAAAATAGAGAGATTGAAAGCTTTTATTCAATAATTAAAAATTCCATCAGAAAAAGAATCTAAATGTCTTTCCTATACCTATTTGATTTACAGAATCTAAATGTCTTTCCTATACCTACTTGATTTACAGCATTCCCGGAACTAAAAAGTGAAATAGAAGCAATAAAATAGGCACAAAATGAGGCAAAGGTAAAAATAAAAATTCTGAAGAAAAGAGCTGAAGCTACAGATAGAAGCATAACCAACAGAATCCAAGAGATGAAAGAGAGAATCTCTGGAGTGGAATACTCAATAGCAGAAATAGATACATCAGTCAAAGAAAACACTAAAACCAAAAAAGCAATAACACAAAATGTTCAGGAAATTTGGGACACCATGAAAAGACCTAACTTGAGAATAATAGAAATTGAAGGAGAAGAATATAAGCTCAAAGTCACAGATGATATATTCAATAAAATCATAGAAGAAAACTTTCCCATCTTAAAGAAGAAAATGCCTATAAAGATACAAGAAGCTTACAGAACACCAAATAGACTTAAGCCCCCCAAAAGTCTACACATCACATAATAATCAAGCCACAAAACATACATAACAATGAAAAAAATTTTAAGAGCTGTGAAAGAAAAGGGACAACTTACTTTTAAAGGCAGATGCACCAGAATAACACCTGACTATTCAGTGGAAAGCAGGAAGGGCTTGGTCAGAAGTTATATAGACACTAAAAGAGCATGGCTGACAACCTAGATTACTATACCCAACAAAACTATCAGACACTGTAGATAGAGTAAACAAGATATTTCATGACAAAGTCAGACTGAAACAATACCTATCTACAAATTGGCCCTTCAGAAAGTATTAGAGGGAAAACTCCAGCCTAAGGATCCCACATACACCCATGAAACCACAAGCAATCAATAATCCCACAAAAGAAAAACCTACAGAAAGGAAATATATACAAGCTGCCTATAAAAATAACAGAAAATATCAATGAGTGGTCCCTAATATCCTTTAATATCAATGAACTCAATACACCTATAAAAGGATACACACTAAGATGGATACAACAACAGAAACCATCCTTCTGCTGCATACAAGAAACATACCTCAACCAGGCTCAGAGCAAAGGGCTGGGATAAAAATGTCCAAGCAAATGGCCCTAAGAAAAAAGCTTGTGTTGCCAACCTAATATTGAACAAAGTAAGCTTCAAACTAAAATCAATTAAAAGAGACCAGGTTGGACATTACCTATCTCAGGAAAAGTGACCAAGATATGATTTCAATCCTGAATATTTAAGCCCCTAACACAAGGGCACCTATCTATGTAAAAGAAACACTACTAAAGCTCAAATCCCATGTCAACTCTCTCACCCTAATAGTGGCAGACTTCAGTACCCCATTTTTACCCTTGGATAGGTCAACCAGACAGAGACTCAATAGAGAAATCAGGAGACTATCAGAGGTTATGATGCAAATGGATTTAACAGATATTTACAGAAGCTTTCACCCAAATGCAAAGGAATATACATATTTCTCAGCACCACATGGAACTTTCTCTAAAATTGACCACATAATTGGTCATAAAGCAAATATCAATAGATACAAAAAATGGAAATAATTTCTTGTATTATATGAGACCACAGTGATCTAAATTAAATTCAACAATATCAAAAATAACAGAAAGCCTACCAACTCATGTAAACTGAACATCAATCTCCTGAACTACATGTGGATCATGGAAGAAATTAAGAAAGAAACCAAAGTCTTTCTAGAATTTAATGAAAATGAATCCACAACATTCCCAAACTTGTAGGAGACTTAATGCAATTTCAATATAAGTGAATCCCCAGTCTGCTGTCACCGTTAAGGAATTTGAGTTATTTAACACCACAGATTAAACTTGCTAGCTCTCTTTCTGTTTTAAAAATATAAATGTTATCCAACATATTCTTTCTGGAGTTACATTGTTTAAATACATATATTTGCAAGATTATTGGCATTATGTGACTTTCTGGCTTTGGAACTATGGTCTTTTAAAAGTAAAGTTTTATTGATACATCTTCACTGAATATAATATGATGTGGACCTTAGGCCAAAATTCAAGTTTATAGTTTACATAGAATGTTTAGATTTGCATTAATTTGAAAATGTATAGGTTGGAATTCATGACATGTTCAAGATTCTAGTTAACTATTTGTGAAAGTAACACAGACACACATAGAGGCACAGACATATACAGACAGATATACACATACATAGACCGAGAGAGAAACAAACAAACACATCATAGACAGACATAGACAGAAGGTCAGACAGACAGACAGCACAAAGACAGAAACAGCCATACACACAAAGTGAGAGAGAACTACATTATAGCTGTTTGAAGTGCCTGTTTATAGAAAAAATACAAAGAACGGACATAATGAAAATTTACAAGAATATGAGACTGGATCAGAATGTACCTAATGCATTTGTATGTGGATATAAAATATGTAATTTATTGTATTGATTTTCCTGCTATCAATGATGCAGCATTCATGATAACTTTACCTTCTTTTCCAAGAAATCTTAAGCAAGATGACTTTGTTTTATAGTATATGCATAATGACTGCATGAGTCAAGATGGCTAAATTTTATTATGTTCATTTACCTTTGATGGTAAAATCATAAATAAAGAAAAATAAAAAAAATCTTCATTTTCTGTGGTGAGAGATAAGACTTGTTTGATGAAGAGAGAAGCTTTATGAAATGTTATTATGTAGATAATAAAACTAAATTTTGCTTTACTTATATTTAAAGGCTTATATATTATCTTGGGTATGTTTTTATTCAGATTTTAACTCTTTAGAATATTGAAAATTTTGACTAATTCAAACTTGATGGCATTCTTAAATGTATTGTTTTGTGTAGGAGTTAAGTAAGTATATGTCATCATAAACCTGATATTCAACAAAGTGATTTTAGTATATGTACTGAAAATCAATTTAAAAGAATTTATATTATATATATTATCTTTTATTTTGAATAAAGTCTTATTTTTTATTCATGTATCCCATTGTTCAAACTAATTTCCCCCTGACCCTCCCAACCACTCTCTCTTCTCCCTATCTCCTTATCTTCTCCCCAGCAAAGGCAGGTAGGTACGATTCTAGAAATACATTGTGTTAATGTTATTTGTTTACCAAAGCTTTTATGTTGAGTTTTTAACTACACACACACACACACACACACACACACACACACAACTACACGTGTGTGTAATATATATATATATATATATATATATATATATATCTCAGTAGAATACTGGAGGACATATAAACTTGGATATGACATTAGCATTCAGCTGGTCAGTAATTGCTCCAAAAACATAACACCATGAATATAAGTCACTTATCACCACATAGAAATTTAAACTTTGCACAATTTTAAGTCTGTAATACCAACCCGGAAATAATAAACTTATAGGGATATCTTTAGGATTCACTTGACAGACTACTTAGCTTAATTGTTGTATTCAAGATTCATTGAGGGATCTGTTCTCACACATTTAGATGGGAAGACATTACGAACAGTACCTATACATGATATTGCATACATGTGCATGTCTACTATTACACAGGAAAAAAGTACTAAAACATAAAATACATGTGCACTGAACTGTTGATATTACAAGACAACGTTGTTTGCCACTGAGAATTATCTAAAAATAAATTTGCTATTATATCAACTTTTCTTAAATTATCATTTTCACTACTATAGATTTTTCTCATATATACAGATATATTATTTTGTTAATGAAAATAGATTCTTCTTTCAACCTGGAAACAACCTAGATGCCCCTCAACTGAAGCATGGGTTAACAAACTGGTACATCTACACAAAGGAGTACTTCTCAGCAGTAAGAAAAAATGATATCCCAAAATTTGTAGGCATATGGATGGATTTGGAGAATATCCTCCTCAGTGACTTATCTCAAACTCAGAAATATAAGCAGGGAATGTACTCACTCATTAGTGGACTCCAAACAAATAAGCAAAAAGCAAAGCATGTACAAGCTGCAAACCACAACCACTGTAAAGCTTTGGATCTGAAACTCCTTGGACTGAAACTGTGGATCCCACTCCCTCTAGAAAAACACCTTCCTCAGTCTTAATATTGGAGGGGGAGAAAACTGGATCTGCCAGACGTGGATGCTGAACGAAGCAATATCGGGACCTTGGGACATCTTGTCCATGCTGGGGAGGAGATGGGGAGATGTGGAGAAGAGAGAGTGACTGGAGGGGGTGGAAGGGATCTTGAATAAGGATATACACAGATAGAAAATGTGACTTTATTCATAATAAAACAGAAAGAAAGAAAAACTGTTAAGAACCAGGTCATCAGGAAAGGATGTCATCTTTACACAGTACATGTTTATTTGGTTGATTTTACACAAATAAGTGACAAAATAAAGCATCTATATAATTTTGGTTAAAAAAATAAGAAAATATATTCTTCTTTCATAAAATACATCCAATATGCAGCTTTCTCTCTCTCCATCCCTGCTAGCTTCCTTCCGTTCCCCTCTGCCCTAAGTCCACTGCAGCTTTCCCTCATTTCTCTTCAGAAAAGAGCAAGACTTCAAAAAGACAAATGCCAAATAGGATACAAGAAGATATAATAAGGCGAAAATAAAAGTTCTCAAAGACATGCTGATAAAGGCAGCCCTATTGGAGGAAAAAAGTCTCAAAATTAGGCAAACAAGTCAGAGATACACTCACTCCTACTGTTAGTAACCTCATGAAAACACCAAGCTAACAGGTATAATATATTCAAAGAACTGAAATAGACCCATGCAGGCCCCATTCTTGTCACCTCTATGTGTTATCTGCTTAATTGAGAAGGTATTCTCTTGTCCTTCATTTCCTCTGATTCCTATAACCTTTCTTCCAGTTATCTCCAGAGCTCTCCTATCTTTGAGGGGAGAAACTTAGTGGAGACCTCCAATTTAGACTATAATTATGCTCTTACCGTCACCTGCAGCAATTCTCTCTTATGATGGCTGGATAAGACTTCAATATATAAGTATAGTAGAATACTAGTAAGAGTTATATTATTGTTTGTTTCCATGCTAGCATGATGTTGTTTTTTGACAGATGAGCAATAAATACTCCATTCTGTAAATATCTGACATTTTCTTTTTCTATTCTTCAGTTGGAGGAGATCTGGGATGTAGATACGGTCTAGCTATTGTAAATAAAGTACAAATAGATATATTTTAGGAAGCGTTATTATGGTAGGATGGAACATCATTGGATTATATGTACCACAGTGATATAACTGAGATATATATATATATGGTGATTTTACATCATGCACCCCCTCAAACTCAGTTATCAGTTCTCACAAATTCATACCTACTCTTATGATCTCCCCACTTTAAAAACTGCCCATTCAAGCTTCTCATTTAATTACGGAGCATAATTGAACTCCCTGTGCCCAGAACCTTACAGAAAACATATCTTTTCTCACTCACACCCCTGCCAGAGGCCATCAATGTACAAGTGAGGCATTGTGTCATTCAGCTATGTTCTAGCCATGAGTTCTTGTGTACAATGACCTCTCTCTCTTTTTATTTATTTTTTTTTTAAATTCACTCGTGATTGAGTACATCTTCTGTGTCTCTTTCTGGGATTGTGACACCTCGCTCAGGAGGATACTCTCCATATACATCCATTTGCCTACAAATTTTAGAATATCATTTTTTCTTACTGCTGTGTAGTACTCCATTGTGTAGATGTAACACAGATTGTTAATCCATTCCTCAGTTGAGGGGCATCTAGGTTGTTTCCAGGTTCTTGCTATTACAAATAATGTTGCTATGAAAATAGTTGAGCTAATGCCTTTGGAGTGGCAATGTGCATCTTTATGGGATATGCCCAGAACTGGTATTGCTAGATTCTTTGGGAGATTGATTCCCAATTTTCTTTGAAACCGCCAAACTGCATTTCAAATGGCTGAACAAGTTTACACTCCCACCAACAATGTGGTCAATTTTAGAAATAGTTACCTAGGGTGCTGAGAATTATGTATATTCCTTTTTGTTTGGGTGGAGGGTTTGGTATGTATATACTAAGAGAATTTAGGTCATAACTTCTGATAGATCCCTTATTTCACTGTTGAAATAAGTTCTGTGTGATTGACCTATCTAAGGGTAAAAATGGGGAATTTTTGTCTCTCACTATTAGTGTGTCAGGTTTGATACAAGGTTTAAGCTTTGGAAGTGTTTCTTTTATATACGCAGTTGCCCTTGTATTATGGACACAGATATTCAGGATTGAAATTTCTTCCTGATGTATTCTTCTTGAGATGAATAAGTAATGTTTTCCTAGTCTCATTTTATTGATTTTAGTTTAAAGTCTGTTTTGTTAGATATTAGAATGGCTACACCAGCTTGTTTCTTAAGGCCATTTAATTAGAAAGTGTTTTCACAATCCTTTACTCTGAGCCTGGGTCTATCTTTAAAATTAAGATACATTTCTTGTATGCAGCAGAACGATGTTTTCTGTTTTTGTATCCATTGTGTTAAGGTGTGTCTTTTCATAAGTGAATTGAGTCCATTGATATCAAGAGGTATTAATGACCAATGACCAATATTCCCCATCGTTTTTGGTAGTAGCTTGAATTTCTTCTATTTGGGAGTGGGTTTCTTCTGTGGGCTTATCACTTGTCTGTGTTTACATGGGAGTTTCTGGTCTCTCTAGCTTGGAGTTTTCCCTCTAGGACGTTTTGTAGGGTGGGAATTGTGATTAGGTATTGTTTAAATCTGATTATGTCGTGAAATATCTTGTTTACTCCATCTATGATTGACTGATAGTTTTGCTGGGTACAGTAGTCTAGGTTGGCATCCATGCACTTTCAGTGTCTGTATAATGTCTGACCAGGACCTTCTTGCTTTCATTGTTTCCATTGAATAGGCAGGTGTTATTCTGATGGATCTGCCTTTATAGGTAATTTGTCCTTTTTCCTTTGCAGGTCTTTTTTCTTTGTTTTTTAGGTTTAGAGACTTGATTACTATATGGCAAGCAGACTTTTTTTGTGTGTCTAGTCTATTTGTTGTTCTGTAGGCTTCCTGTATCTTTATAAGCATTTCCTTTCCTAGGTTGGGGAATTTTTTTCTATGATTTTGTTGAATATATTTTCTGTGCCTTTGAGATGGTATTCTTCTCCTTCTTCAATTCCAATTATTCTCAGCTTTTGTCTTTTCATAGTGTCCCAAATTTCCTAAACAGTTTGTATTATAACTTTTTGGTTTTAGTGTTTTCTTTAATTGATTTACCTAATACCATTATTGAGTCTTCCACTCCAGAGATTTTCTCTTCCATCTCTCTGATTCTGTTGTTCATGATTGAATCTGTAGTTCCAGGTCATTTTTTTCTTCAGATTTTCTAGACTTTGTTTATTTCTTCTAATTTTCTGTTTGCATTTTCTTCTATTTTTAAGGGAGATTTTTATATCCTCTTTTAAGGCTTCTATTCATTTCATAAAGCTGTTTTTAAGGTTGTTTCCTTCTGCTGTCTCTTCATTGTTATGTTCAGGTCTTTAAGATAGAGAACCACTTGCTTCTTCTGATCATGTCTTGTTGACCTTTGTATTGTTGTATTTTTGCACTGCCATCTGCCCATTGTTTCCCCAATTCACTCTTGGTTAGTTCTTGGTCAGCCCTTAGTGAGTTCTTGGTCTGTGGGCTCTTAATCAGCTATGTGTTTAGAGGGTCAACTGCTCTTGTGAGGACACAGTTATATGATGACAGTTGTCACCTCTTGATCTCTCACCTCTCAGCTATAAGCCCAGGGACTTGGCCGTTCCCCCTTTGCTATTACAATGCTGGGTTCTGGGTGGGTTATGCTCTGCGCTGAAGCTGTGTGGGTGTCTCAGAGCCTTGGTCAAGTTGGCAGAAGTCACCTTCTGACCTCTGACCTATCAGCTGTGCTTTTAAGAACTCCTCTGCCCCCTGCTGCTATTATGCTAGACAACCATGGTCTGTGCAGACTGTGTTTCCCACCAAAGTCAAGTGTCTTTCCTCTGAGCCCTGTGCCCAGGACCAAGGGACTCAGGTGTTCCCCTGCTGCTAATTTCACAGCTGTGTTCTGGACTGAGTTTTGAGTTCTACTGATTACAAATTTTCTCAGGAAATGCCACATTTATTTCCATAGTAGCTATACAGTTTGCACTTCCACTAGCAATGACGGAGCAGTTCACTTGCTCTTTACATGAGCTGTCAATTGTCTTATTGATTTTTGTCATTATGACAGGTATAAGATGGAATCTCATATTCACTTGGATTCACATTTCCCTTGTAGCAAAGAATGTTTCTTTAAGTGATTCTCAAAAATGGGAGAATTTTCTATTAAAAAATGAATATAAGGAGAAAAAAGTATTCTGATTTAGGTAACTCAGGCACAGAAAGGCAAATATGATATGCACTCTGTTGTTGAAGGTTTCCTGGGCCCATTTGAGCTGGAGGTTTGGACATGGCCCAGGGCGGCATTTGTCCCCCAAAGAAATGAATCAGACACTTATTTTAACTTCATACTGTTCATCCCATGTCTCAAGCACATTATTAGCTAGCTCTTTTATTTTAATTCAACCCATTTCTTTTAATCTATCTGCCATGTGGCCCAGCCCACAGCTCACCTGGATACATTACATGATTCTTCTTCAGGGGTCAGATGGAGACTGACTAACTCCACCCTCCTACCTGTCTGTCCTCTGATTCTCACCCCCACTTCTACGGCATTCCACATAGGCCAAAATAGCTCCTTTATTTACAGCTTACAGAGAACCTTCCACCACAGCATTCACTTATAATAGCTGTTATGTAGCTAAAATAAACAGACCCAGAGAGGTTAGATAAATTCAAGGCTCTTTGATGGAATCTTGGATCTCATTGGAAAGGGACTATAGAACAAGTTTTGCAAATGGACCCAGGGCATTGTAGGGACAGGAGCAGGGGTGACCAGGAGTGCTACATGAATGACAAATTCAGTGAAATCATTCCTAGTGATATTCTGCTATAATCATAAATCAAATCCAGAATCTAGTTTTATTTTCTTTAGTCAATGTCTAAAAAGTTTTTATGTTAGACCCCCAAATACTGAAGTATGCTTCACCACTTTATTTTATGGACAGTTATATTTCATATTGACCCCTTTGCTCATATAATTTCTCCTCCCTCTCTTCACTTGGATGGTGAATAGACCCAGTGCTTAGCCATTGCTCTCTGCATCTTGTTTTATGAGTTACAGGATAAAGATTAGATAATCACAATTAAGGTGCTCATCAATTTGGTTATTTGGAAAGTTCATTTTAGGTACCCTCTCCACTATTTCTTGATCATGTTTATTGGTTCTTGAGTATTTCCCTAGCATCAGGTGTCTCTCTAACCTCACAATGCTTCCCTCAATCAAAGTACATCATTTATTGTTCTCCCTCTCTGTCCCCTTCAAAATACAAACACAATTCTTCAAAGACCTTAAAAAATATTCAAACTTATATAACAAAACACACAAGATAACCAAAGCAATTGTCTTTAAACAGAGTGTCTGGAGGCATCACCATCCCTGACTTTAAGCTCTGCTATAAAGCTACAGTAATTAAAACAGCTTGGACTTTCTGAAGAAACAAATGTGTGGATTAAATAAATCAAACTAAAGAACCTGACAATAATCCACACACCTATGAACACCTGATGTTGCTTAAAAAGTGAAAAATATACAACAAGGAATAGAAAGCATCTTCAACAAGGAGTGCTGGCATAACTGCATTGTGGTATATAGAAGAATACAAATAGATCTATATCTATCAGCCCGCACAAAACTCAAACAAGTCAATCAAAGACCTCAACATAAACCCAGTTACACTGTAATTGATAGAAAAGAAAGTGGGAATTAGCCATGAATGTGCTGGCACAGGAGACTACTTCCTAAATATAACACTAGTAGTAAAGACACTGAGAGCAACAATTGATAAATAGGACCTCCTGAAACTGAGAACCTTCTATAAGGGAAAAAGACATGCTCAATAAGACAAAATGATACCAAACGAGTAAGAAATGATCTTTAACAACCCTACATCTGACTGAGGGCTAGCATCTAAACTATATAAAGAACTCAAGAAACTAGAGATCAAAAAAGAAAATAATCCAATTAAAAATGGGGTACGGATCTAAACAGAAGAAACTCAAATGGCCAAAGACAGATAAAGAACTGCTCAAAATCTTTAGCTACTAGAAAATATAAATTAAAACAACTGTGAGATACCATTTTACACCTATAAGAATGGCTAAGATGGGGGCTGGAGAGTTGGCTCAGCGGTTAAGAGCACCGTCTGTTCTTCCAGAGGACCCGGGTTTGATTCCCAGCACCCACATGGCAGCTAACAACTGTCTGTAGTTCCAGTTCCAGGCAAACACCAAGGCAAATAAATAAGTAAATAAATAAAGTTTTTTTTTTAAAAAAAAAAAGAATGGCTAAGATCAAAATCACCGGTGACAGCCTTTTCATGAGGAGAAGTAGAGCAAGCGGAACATATGTACATTGTTGGTTGGAAAGAAACTTGTACAGCCACTTTTGAAATAAGTATGAAGTTTTCTCAGAAAACTGGCAAAGAACCTACACAATGATCAAGCATTACCGTTTTTGGGCATATACGTAACAGACACATTCTTATCACAATTATATTTGTTCAACAATGTCCATTGAAGATTTATTTTAATAGCCAGAACGTGAACACAACCTTGATGCCTCTCAACTAAAGAATAAATTCAAATATATGGTACATTTACACAATAGAGTACTACTCAGCAAAGAAAAATACATCCTAAAATTTGTAGGCAAATGCATGGACCTAGAAAAAAATCATCCTGATTGAGGTAACACAAGTTCAGAAAGACAAACATGGTATGCATTCACTCATAAGTAAATTTAGATATAAAGTAAAGAATAACCAGTTTGCAACCAACAAACTCCGAGCAGCTAGAGCACACTGCCTGGGAAGCAGAAATAAAGAAGTAAATTTGGACCATATCAGGGAAGTGGAAAGGAGAGAACATTAGTAAATGAGATTGTTAAGTGGGGGAGGAACAGAAAGGAAGAACATGAAAGTTTTTTTTTTTTAACATAACTACTACATCATCCCCTCCCCTCTTTTCTTTTCAATTCTTCTCTCTGCTTCCCCTACTTCTCCATCCTTCTATCTACTCTTCAGAAAGGTTAAGAAGTCACAGAGTGAGACAATACAGTATGGCCTGGCCTATCCAGTTAAGACAGAATCACTTCCCTCTGCCCAGTATCAAGACTAAACAAGGCATTTCTCTGCAGGGATTGAGCTCAGTGTGTCTAATTAATACTTTGAATAAATTCTGGTTCCACTGCCACAGGCCCCACAAACTGCTCAAATAATCTCTCCTTCCTCTCTTTTCCTGCCCTGCAAGCTAGACTTAGAGCTTATCTGTGGATCTCTGCAAATGCTTTCATCCATTGCACAGATGAAGTTTCTATAATGACAATTCGAATGGTCATCAATTTGATTGGAAGATCAGTGTATGGACGCACTTAATTATTACATGAAGTCTTAGTTGATGTCCTATTTGTGGGGTTTTGGGTAATTCCCTAGCACCAGGCTTCTCTCTAACCTCACAATGGCTCCCTCTATCAAGATATTTATTTCATTGTTTTCCCTCACTCTCCCCCCAATCTTAAACATCTCATTCCCTCTGGCTCTTTTGTTACATTCCCTTATACCCTGCTATTGTCAGGATATTTGGTCAACCATGTACATAGCAGCTTTATTGGTAATAGTCAGAACCTGGAAACAACCTGGATGTCCCTCCCTGATGGATGAATAAAAATTAAAATGTGGTACATTTTACACAATGGAGCAAAACTCACAAAAAATAACACCCTGAAATTTGTAGAAACATGGATCAAAGAAGACAAAATTGTCCTGAGTAAAGTAACCCAGGCCCAGAAAGAAAAATATGTTATGTACTCACTCATAAATAAGTTTTAAATATAAAACAAAAGATAACTGTGCTACAATCCACAAAATGTATAGGTGTGTTTTTTTAGGCAATTTTAAATACGGACAAGCTTAAAATGAGTATTAGCCATCATAGAGAAATTCACCAACACTGAAAATTTATGTTGATGAGTTTTCTTCCTTTACTGAATCTATTATGCTTTTAAAAATGTTGCAAATGATATTGAGGAAGCTGAAAATATGCTTGGCATACTAAATTGTGTATCAGTTCTGTAGAAATAAAAATTTGGAGGAAGTATAAGAATATTTAAAAAAAATCAAGTAGAGATTGACCTAGAAGCTTCATGACTACTAATTAGCAACATAAGAATGTTGCTAGAAGATACAATACATGCTACCATCAGGGAAAAGTAATCATCAATCTTACTCACCAGTGAGCTAAATTATTGACCTACCTGTCAAAAAATGTCAAAATTGGTGAAATAGTGGCACTGGTGCCATTAGCATAATCAACCACTTTCCTCTTGGTTTTACTTGTAGCATTATGGTAAAAATCTATAATTGGCACAGTTTTATAGACTAAAAGCATGCACTAGTGAGGTCCTTGGCCCTAGGCAAGAGCCTACGTCCATTCATGGTGATCAATACTATGCCAATATTAAATGGGGATTGTGAGCTGAAGGAAAATAGATTATTACACTGAGCCATAGGGAACATAAATTTGCCATAGAATGCACAGGTTTGCTCACAAATGTAGCATTTAAATAATATACTTAAAGCTTCCAAGGAAGTCATCTGCCATTCTTTTGCATATACAGAGAGTATGGACTTTATCACTTAATAGCACAGTTAACAGTCTTCTGATAGTGTTGTAGTTCTTTATCTGGCTCAGAATCTTTTTAAACAGTTTTTTGTTTGTTTTTTACTTTATAGATTTTTTTAAAAAAATTATTTTTATAGAATAAAGTCTCATTTTTATCCATGCAGCCTTTGTTCCAACTGTCTTCCTCCCTCCTTACTCCTCTCCATCTGTCTTCAGTCTCCCTCTTCCCAGGCCACATTCCCTCCCCAGAAAGGGCAATAGGTCCCAATGTGGATTAGCTCAGCATCGACTCCACGCAAGTCCAATTTCCTCATTCTAATATCAAGATTGGGTTAGGTCTTCCTCTCGGAATAGGCTCCAAGTTGCCAGTCCATGCATAGAAACACAGTCTGAACCCTCCCCTTGAGGCTCCACATATTTTCCATGCCAGTGGACAGTTGCCTATCCTTGGAAAGCTTAGTTCCTTTTCAAGATGGTTCGCAGGTGGCTTTTCTTAATGCAGTGAGCTC
The DNA here is from genome assembly GCA_004025045.1 of Sigmodon hispidus. NCBI lineage: Eukaryota > Metazoa > Chordata > Mammalia > Rodentia > Cricetidae > Sigmodon > Sigmodon hispidus. Next base: position 10,352 of record PVIH01019243.1, on the reverse strand, counting down.
TCCAACGTTACAGCCAGCCATCAATGTGAGAATTTTCCTAATAGTGCCTATCCCCATGCTTATATAGAGTTTGCTCCCCAGCTCTCAGCTGGACCAGGGACTCCGCCCAGTGCTCAGCCATATACGCCTGCCTCTACTTCTATTCATTGTAGATGTAAGTTCTGTACTGGCATTTAGGGTGGTTATTCGTTTGATTATTTGGGAAGTCAAGTTTAGGCAACACATTTGCTATTGGTTGGAGACCTAGGCAGGGACATCCTGTAAGTTCTTGGAGGTTTCCCAAGCACCTGGTCTTTTTACATATTCATATTTGCTTCCTCTATTAAGATCTCCATCTCTTAGATTTGAGTCTTGTGCAGGGTGACAGCTTTGATTTATGGCATGTACTCACTCATTAGTGGACTCTAAACAAGGAAACAAACAAACAAACAAGAAAAAAGCAAAGCATGCCCAAGCTGCAAACCACAACCACTGAACAGCTTGGGTTCAGAAACATCTTGGTCTGACTCCTTGAATCCCACTCCCCCTAGAGGAACACCTGTCTCAGTCTTGAGGTTGTGGGTAGAAAACTGCATTTGCCAGGAGTGGAGACTGAACTAAGTAATATTGGGACAGTGGGACCTTGGGATCACCTTCTGCCTACCCACGGTGTGGGGGTGATGGGGAGTTGTGGAGAAGAGAGAATGACCTGATGTGTTGGGAGTGGGAAGAGACCTTGAATAAGGATATACAGGATAGAAAGTGTGACTTCTTTGTTCACAATAATAATAATAACAATAAAAATAAATAAATAAATAAATAAATAAATAAATAAATAAATAAATAAATAAAAGATCTCTATGTCTTTTTTTTCTATTCCTCTGTGTTGTTTCTCTCATTTAGTCATCTCCTTCTTTCATGATGTTTTTTTTTATCTCTTTTTGGTTGCAACCTCCTTTGCTCTCAAGTAGCTAAGAAGATCTTCTTTCTTATCTCTTCTTAGGGGACTCCTTGAATATCTTTCTTAAATTCCTTCAGATCCCAAGCTGTTCAGTGATTCTGATTTGCAGCTTCAATGTTCTGTACATTTTGGTTAAAGTCCACTAATGAGTGAGTACATCCCCTGCTTTCTGGATTTGTGATTCCTCTATCAGAAGGATATTCTAAAAATCCATCCATTTGCCTTTGAATTTTAGGATATCATTATTTCTTACTGCTGAGTAGTACTCCATTATGTAGATGTACATCCATTCTTCAGTTGAGGGGCATCTAGGTTGTTTCCATTTTTGCTATTAGAAGTAATGCTGCTATGAACATAGTTGAGCTAATGTTTTCAGGGTATGAATGTGTATCTTTAGGGTATATTCCCAATTTCTAGACTTTAAAGTACACAAACAAAACTGAGCATTGAAAATATTCCACCTAATAATGTTTTATTGTCAATCCAAAATGCGATTTCTTAATTTTGACATCATTCACATTTTGAATATACCTATGTTTCAAAATGAAAAAAACTATTATTAAATTATTTCTAATGCATTATGGGAAAGCTCCACATTTATTAATATATATCAATTAAGGATCATAATTTTCAATATTATTCTTAGACCTTGAAAGGCAAATGAATCCCATTTTGAGACAAAATTAAAAATACGTACAAATTTTATTGGTTGAATTGATCAATTAAATGGTAATGGTTAGTATAAATAAGTGTAAGGACCTAAATTAAGATTTCTAGCATCTACAAAAAAAGCTAGGCATGATGGTGCATATCTATAACCCTAGAAGTGTACAGTTCAAAATGAAATAATTCTTTGAGTTTGGCAAACCTAGTCATTCAGTGATGTTCCAAAACAGAGTGGATTTCTGTCTCAAAAATAAATTGGAGAACAAGAGACAGGGACAGCTCATACAGAATAATAGTATCCACATGCACACAAATAGTTTTCATGAGAGAGATTTTGAAACATTTCTTTAATTGATTTTGAAAATCAGTATCAAACTTTATATGAAGAAGCAAAACATCTAGAATAGCTAAAAAATACAGTAATAAAACTTCTCCTTTCTCTAAAATACATCTAAAATACAAAATAAAATCTAAAGCTCCTCACTCCATGTTAGGTTCAGCTACAGATGAAGAAACCACAGTATGTCACAGCTAATGCACACAGATGCACTATAGCCACCAAAATTTTCTGCTAAGCAACCCTTCTACTGTCAAATCTGAATGTTCTTTTTGTTTTTATGTTTTTTTTGTTGTGTGTGTGTGTTTGTGTATGTGTGTGTGTATGTTTTAAATCACTTTTACATAGAAACACATAGAAAAATTCAAAAGTAGTTATTAGTAATGTAAATTAGAATTTCTACTTCTAATTTCATAGTAGTATTGAAGAAAATCCACAGCTCCATGGCAGCACTAAGAAATGAGTGTTCACATATGTAAAAAACCAAAATGCACACACACACACAGACACACAGACAGATACACACACACACACATAAACCACAGACATTTTTTAAAGACTAGAAAATATGCTAGATTCTATTCTACAGGACAAGTAACTGCAATGAGTTTCGTGCTGAAAGCTCATTCTGTCTAAGAATGAATACAGCAGGGAGAAGCCAGAGAATACAAGCAACAAAAAATAAAACCATGAAAGGGAGAAACCAGCTAAGTCTTAGCTGACAGTGTGGGTTAGCATGACAAATTGGAATAAGAAAAAGCCCTGAACACAGATATAAATTGCTCAGGCAGACAGTTCACTTCTTCTAATGAAACATGCCAAAGAAGCAACAGTGAAATAGAATACATTCAGTCTTGCACATTGGGAGACACCTGGATTTAGGAAAATTGCTGGAGTTAAATAGAAAATTGAACCCAAACTATGTGCAACTGTAGTAAAATAACCCTTTTTCACATACCAACAAACTTAAAAGGTTCCCATGGGAAGAGAGGTTATGCACAGGTCTAATCTCATTTCAAATCAATCTAATGAATGTGCTATTACAGTATGAGGTTGACTCCACTTTACAGGAATCTGAATGGTTGGCTTGTCAGCTTTATTGACAGGCCAAAAAAAAGGCTTGTGCTCTTTGAGGGAAAGCTCAACAAGACAAATAAGCTAGGTCTTTAGTCACTGTTGATCCATTACAACATTTAAAATGGAAGCAATGAGTTCCAAAGTAATTGGAGTCTTTTCCCATGTCTTCAGAGATTTGGAATTTCCATTTAAGAGATCTTGTACCATCTTGCTTAGCTTTATTACAAGCTATTTTATTCCCTGAATCTATTTTAAATTAGTGTTTCTTTATAATCTTTCTAGTGTTTTTTTAAATAGTATATATGATTATTATAAGTTTATTTTTTGTTACATTACTTTGATGAAATTATTGATTGTTTATAGAAGTTTTCTGCTGGCATAGTCAAAATCTTTTATGTATCATGTATCATGTAATATGCAAATAAGAATTATTTGACTTCTCTTTTTGCTATCTTTATTCCTTTAATTTTCTCCTGTTGCCTTATTTCTATAGCCTGTGCTACCAGCACAATTGGGCAGTCATATTTAATCCCTGATTTTAATTATATTTCTTTGAGATTTTCTTCATTTAAGATTGTTTGCTTGGAATTTATTGTATGAAATATCTATCATGCTCAAATATGTTTCTGCCATTTCTATTCTCTTTTGAACTCTTAACATAAAATCATGTTGAATGTTGTCAAAGCCTTTTCTTGAATTTGTGAAATAATCTACTAAATTTGTCATTATGTCTATTTATATTGGTTATTTTATTTATTGACTTCTATATGCTGAATCTACTTTGCATTCACAAGATAACTGAAACATGACTCTGGTGGGCAATGTTCTCAATATGTGAGAGTGTCAACTTTGTTAGTATTTTACTGAGGAGATTTGCCTCAATATTCATGAGTGGTATTGGTCCATAGATTTAGATTTTGTTTTGGTTTTTGTTTTGTGTGTTTTTTTTTTTTTTTTTTTTTTTTTTTTTTTTTTTTTTTTTTTTTTTTTTTTTTTTTTGTAAGTGGGTATCTTCCCTAATTTTGGTATTAGAGTAGTATTGGAATAATGTTTTATTTCTTTTCTTTTTACTTTTTTGTTTTTCTCTTTCTTTTCTTCTTTTCTTTCTTTCCTTATTACTTAGTACTTCTTTTTCTTTATTTCTTTTCTTCAGGTTTTTAAGACAGGGTGTCATTGTGTCTCTTTGCCTGTACCATTTGTTACTCACTTTGTAGAGTGGGCTGGCCTCAAACTCACATAAATTCAATGGTCTCTGCCTCCCACGTACTGAGATTAAAGGCATGAGTCATGTACCTGGTTCTTTATTTTTCAAGAGTTAAAGAAGGATTAATAGTTTTTTTTTTTAAAGTCTTGGCTAATTCTGCATCACTGTTCTGACATATTTGTCTAAGAGAACATTCTGAAAGAGACAGAGAAAGATTGTAAGAAGCAGAATACTAAGACATGTTCTATAAAATAGTCTCATCAAGTAACGGCTGGAGCTTTGACATTATAAATTGACATATTAATTTGGAAGGAGTAAAAGTTCATAGAGTCAAACCCATAAGCAATGCATTACAAGGAAATAATAACTGCTGGAAAATAAAAATTAGTTTTTCATAGGAATGAGCCCCTGTATTGTTTGTTCAACAGGGAATAGTCAGCCATGGACAGTCAACATGTATACACCATCAAAAAAATGGAGTCATTAGTTTATGTATGTTCAAAAATACATGCATAAACACATACATTATATTATAATAATAATAATAAAAAAGAAAATGGTTATACACTTGAGTGTAATATATTATAAATGAGCTAAAATAAAGTTTGCTGGGATGGTATAAAATGAGGAAAGGGAGATGAGAAACTGATACAATTGTACTTGAGTTAAAATTTATATTAAAAATATTAGAACAATCTGAAAAATTAACCAAATCACAGGAAAATGACAAGAAAAATAACTTCAAGATAATAAAAGTCCCAGATGTTCAACTATATTTATCAAAAGTTTATTTTTATATATCAAATATAAATATTAAACATAAGCATATATAAATATAAAATGTTTTATTTATATGCATATATTTAGTATACATAAATATATAAACTGTACAGATTAGAAAATGTGTTTAATTTGATTATAGAACATGAAAGAAAACAAAAATTGTGAAGAGCACAGATAGATATTCAAATATTTAAGATAATCAATATACTATACTTTAAATGCAAGCCTTAATATTAACAGAGGCATAAATATTCAAAAATATGAGACCCGTGAACATGAAGAGGGAGTCAAAGAAAATTATCTAAAATTAACATAAAACAAAACACACTTTTAAATTTTCAAAAAGTCAGATATTCTACATCTATAATTACCAGAGAGAAAAAATTCAGGACAAAAAGGCTAAAATTACTTTTTTTAAAAATTTAAGCAAGTTTCTTTTATTCATGAAGCTGAAACAAGCAGTCTTCGAAGTGCACGCATAAAGGAAAAAATAAAATGTTAAGAAAGCACAGTGTTCTTAATGACCTATACTTCTCATTGAGTATGTAAATTTAAAATCACCAAGGAAAGAACTATACATCTGTAGAAAAGTAATACATATGGAATGAATATGAAGGAAGACAGTTTATAATCATAAAATACATTTATGATTACATGTCTTTCTGGAGATTCTGGATATAGTAGCTCTTTCCTATTTATTATTTCTACAATTAAAAGCTGTATTAGCAAATGGTTGCCAACTAGATTTTGGAGGTAAGGCCCTATTTCTGAGGACACCATAAACTTTTATGATATGACATGCAAAAAAACATGGAAGCTCCCTTGCTAGTTAGTTTTCATAGCACTAAGAGTTGTAAGATATGCCTATGAGTGGAAGACTCACACCAGTATTATGGGTCTATTTAATCACTGTCTAATTGGATTTAAGGCCTGTTCAAACAGAGGAAACAGTTGAAATCTGTTTAAAAGCCATGCTTTGGGAAGAAATAATCCCAGGAACGAGTCTCGTACATTTATTTTGTTAAAGTGACATAATGTCAACCTGTCCTCTAGATTCTTTAGTATGTGTGTGTGTGTGTGTGTGTGTGTGTGTGTGTATTTTAAATCACTTTATTAATCCATCCATCATCTTTCAATAAAGGAGAATGCTTTTGTGTAATGTTCACTAATGAGTGAGTACATTCCCTGCTTAGCCTTCTGGGTTTCTGAGACCTTGCTCTGGAGGGTATTCTACAAATATATCCATTTGCCTGCAAATTTTAGGATATCATTTTTCCTTACTGCTGAGAAGTACTCCATTGTGTAGATGTACCACAGTCTGTAAATCCAATCCTCAGTTGAGGGGCATCTAGGTTGTTTCCAGGTTCTTGCTATTGTGAATAATGCTGCTATGAATATAGTTGAGCTAATGATTTTGGGCTGTGAATGTGTATCTTTATGGAATATGCCCAATGGTGGTATCAGTGGATCTTTGAGGAGATTGATTCCCAGATTTCTGAGAACTCACCATTCTGCATTCCAGAATGGTTGAACAAGTTTATACTCCCATCAACAATAAAGGAGTGTTCCCCTTGCTCCACATCCTTTCCAGCGTAGGCTATCATCTGTGATTTTTATCTTAGCCATTCTGACAGGTATAAAGTGGTATCTCAAGGTTTTCTTGATTTGCATTACTCTGATGGCAAAAGATGTTGAGCATTTTGTCAAGTGCATTTCAGACATTTGCAATTGTGCTGAGAATTCTCTTTTTAGTTCTAAACCCTATTTTTTTTATTGTGTTATTTAGAATTTGGGGCTTTAGATACTTGAGTTCTCTATATATTTTAGAGATCAGTCCTCTGTCACATGTAGGGTTGGTGAAAATCTTTTCGCATACTGGAGGCTGCCATTTTGTCCTATTGACAGTGTCCTTGGCCTTTACAGAAGCTTCTCAGTACAGGAGGTCCCACTTATTGATTGTTGTTTTTATTGTCTGTGCTACTGGTGTTATATTTAGGAAATGTTCACCTGTGCCAAAGCATTGGAGGGTATTTTCCAGTTTTTTTTTTTTTTTTTTTTTTTTTTTTTTTAGATTCAATGTTGCTGAATTTATGTTAAGATCTTTTATCTACTTATATCTGAGTTTTATACAGGATGATAGATTTAGATCTATTTGCATTTTCTACACACTATCATCCATTTATGCCAACACCATTTTTTGAATATTATATCCTCTTTTCTTTGAATATTTTTTACCCTTTGCCAAAAATCATGTGTTCATAGGTGTGTGGGTTAATGTCAGGGTCTTCAGTTCAGTTCATTGATCCACAAGTTGCATTTTATGCTAGCATAACTATTATTTCAAACAAGCATACACAGAGAGAGTGAGAGAGAGAGTGAGAGAGAGAGAGAGAGAGAGAGAGAGAGAAAGAGAAAGAGAGACAGACAGACAGACAAACAGACAGACACAGAGAGAAACAGAGAGACAGAGACAGACAGAGACAGAAAGAGAAAGGGGAGAGGATAGCAAAGTTTTAGTTAAATCACTATGATTTTTTTCCTCATAATAATAAAAGAGAGGGTGAAGTCATCTAATTTATACTATGAAAAATATAGCAAAGACAAGTGGTTGGAGAAGGAATCTTTTACTTTTGGACAAATGTTTCCGAAGTTTCCCTCTATGCTTTGATGTTGGCTTGAGATAGGACACAGGATGAAGGCAGAAGAACCTTGAATTGCATTAAAGTTACTCACCTAAAAGTTAACTGGAAGCAGAAATCAGATGCAGGAAGCGAGGTATTGGTTTCCAGAACAAAACTACTGATCATTTATTTCCTACAATGCTTTAAAACTACATCCTGTCAAATCTTAACAATGCCGCTGTAATATAGAATCATTTTAGGATTAAGGAATTGATTAGTTCAGAAGTCTCAAAGTTTGTAAAACTTAATTTCTGAAAATGAAGTGAGTACATGAAATTGGGTGGATGTGTATAATGCAAATCATAAACCTGAATTTCTTTTGGCATATTATGATAGGATGTACATTAACCCCTCTTTTAGACTGACAATGTTCTGAAAACTTCATTGATTTGAGAATTATGTTTTCTCCATATTTCTACAGATTTAAATTTATAGATATTGTACTAATACATGTCCAGTGGCTTTTATATTGGCATATGTGTTGTCTATCCTAACTGGACTAAATATTTTCTATCTTATTAAACATGACTTCAACATTTAGCAAAGTGACACTGCACATACTTAAAAGTTTTTTGTTGTTGTTGAGGATGATCTGAACTTTAAATGTTAAGTCTTCTTCTTATACCATCTATCAGGCATGTAGCTACCTTGACATTTTCATTGAGCAGGGTTGTTGTTTTGTACCTTAAAAACTTATTGAATCTTACAGATGTGAACCTTGAAACACACAAAGCTGAGGCTTAAGAGTTTGATTGGATCATAGGACATAGTGTTTATTATTTTTTCAGTAAATCAAAATTAGAAGCATTACTTTGTAACACATAATGCAGAGCTTGGACTTCAAAGTCTAATTATCAATACAGTGGAGACAAATAATTTAAAATTGTAACCATAACATCTGTAGTCTTCCCAATGAGTTACACTTTTAAAACTAAACACACATTATGATGTAAAATGCTTATAAGAAATAAGAAATATTATATTGCCAATGAACATTGACTGGTGAAATTAAAATGTGTGATGATTGATAATTTTTTATTATGGATAAAAAGACTTGAATCTAAAGACTTAAGAAAAAATCCATCAATAAGAAAATGTTAAGAAAAGGTGTTTCATTGGAGAGATTGGGATCCAATGTGCCTGTCCAAGGTGTTTCAGATCCCAAGCTGTTCAGTGTTTGTGGTTTGCAGCTTGGACATGCTTTGCTTTTTGCTTTTTTGTTTAGAGTCCACTAATGAGTGAGCACATCCCCTACTTATCTTTCTGGGATTATGATACCTTGCTCAAGAGGATATCCCCCATATCCATCCATTTGCCTGCAAATTTTAGGACATCATTTTTTTCTTACTGCTGAGTAGTACTCCATTGTGTAGATGTACCACAGTTTGTTAATCTGTTCTTCAGTTGAGGGATATCTAGGTTGTTTACAGATTCTTGTTATTATGCTGCTCAACTGCTATTACACAGTTGAGCTAATGCCTTTGGAGGGTGAATGTGTATCTTTAGGGTATATGCCTAGTAGTGGTATTGTTGGATCCATGGGGATATGGATTCCCAGTTTTCTGAGAAACCACCATTCTGCATTCCAGAGTGGTTGAACAAGCTTACACTCCCACCAACAATGGAGGAGTGTTTCCCTTCCAGTGTCTTAGAAAATCAACAGTATTTTTTAATTGAACACTACTTAAATTACTGTCTCACTAAATTTTACATGACATTTTACAACAAAAAATTGTTTTTGTTTTATATTTAACTTCTTATACCTCTCCATCTTTTTGAAAGGATAAATGTAATTACAATGTTTCCAAATATCTCATGCAATTTGTCTCAATTGACCACATTCATTACTTTTAAAATTGTTGAAAACTAAATAATTTACACATTTTGTATTATGAAAAAAGTCACATTTCCTATCCATGCATATCCTTGTTCAAGTTCCCTTCCTCCTCCCACCCCTCTCAGTCACTTTCTATTCTCCTCATCACTCTATCTCCTCTCCAGCAAGGGCAGGTGGTCCCAAGTTCTTAAAATGGCTTAGTTCAGCATCCACTCCAGGCAGATCCGGTTTCCACACGCCAACATCAAGATGAGTCAGGTATTTTGCAATGTAATGCAAATGGTTCTCTTTCTAATAGTTGAATTACAGAGATTGTTCATTAGATTTACAAGATCTTCAGGTCACATATTTTTATTTTGATATGGAATTTCACAAATATCAATGAGCCAAGAAAAGATTAAAATTTCTAATATTTCAATTATTTGCAAATTATCAGTACAGCTAAAAGCTATATTTTCAGAATATAATAAATAAAATGGTATACATTTAATAAATAGTTTTGATAAATAGGAAATATATTAGACGATATTTTAGTAATACATTAAATTCAGTGCTTTAAAGGTATACATTTAGGTGGAGTGGGATCCAAAGGGTCAGTCCAGGGTGTTTCTGATCCCAAGCTGTTCCATGGTTGTGGTTTGCCGCTTGGGCATGTTTGACTTTTTTTCTTGTTTGTTTGTTTAGAGACCACTAGTGAGTGAGTACATCCCCTGTTTATCTCTCTGAGTTTGTGAGACTTCGCTCAGGAGGATATTCTCCAAATCCATCCATTTGCCTGTGAATTTTAGAATATCATTTTTCCTTACTGCTGAGTAGTATTCCATTGT